>JAULBS010072223.1:0-21235 GCA_032355785.1 Symmetromphalus regularis | reverse complement strand
ATTTAACGACGCCTCTAGAGCACATTGATTTTTATCTCATCATCGGCTATTGGACGTCAATCATATGGTCATTCTAATATATTTATTTAGATGAAACGCCCTGCAGCTACATAGGCTACTCTTTCCGATAATCAGCAAGGAATCTTTTATATGCACAGTCCCAGTCAGGACAATACATACCACGGCCTTTGATTAACCAGTTGTGGACCACTGGTTGGAACGGAAAATAGCTATTGGGTGAGTTAATACTCCGCAACTAATTGGGTAGGTGCACACCACTTGCATCGACCAACAGTCCACAAATGGCCGTTTTTCATGCTGTTCTGTCTTTGGGATAGCGTATATAAAAGATCCCTTGCTGCAAATGAGAATGATAAACCTATGTGGCGTGAGCGAGTTTTCTCTGAAAACCATGTCTGACACGTAATAGCCACTGTGTAAACATTCCTTTCCTTTTCGTGTCCTGGAAAAGACGGTACACAAAGATGCGTTGTGTTTGAACCTAATTAATTGGATAAGTCTTTTCATACAGAATTTCTAATAATATAATTAAAGAGATACGTTTTGGATGTTATGATAGTATTGTTGATTTCACTGCAAAATCTCATACCATTTTAATCCATGATTAGAGATCTGTAACTTGAAAATCATACCAAAGTGATTTTTTTACGATATGTTTTTGATCGCTCATACAATTTGTTTGTATTGTTTGTTCAAATAATGTTAGTATATCTACACACGGTTGTTTATGAATCATGTGGTTGGCAATACTCCATAAAATCAGTGACTCATGGCCGTGAACGCATTTAGAGGTTAAAATGAAAATGCAATGCGTGCATTAACATACAATACACAACAATACACAACATTCAGGTGGGTAAAGAGAGGTTCACGGGTCGAAACCTCTTCACCCTCTTAAAATTATTGTCTTTCTTTGGCTAATATAATACACATATCAGTGGTGAAGGAAGGTGCCGAAAAGTGGGGGTGGGGGCACATATAGACACATACATAAACAATTATATTTGCATTGGAAAATGAATAAATATACACGAAATATCTAAAAACTTGGGGTGGGGCACATGCCCCCCCTTGACTCCCCTACCGCTTTCTACGCCTGTGCAAATGCCTTGGCTAAGTTCAAAACACGCCAAAATCGCTTTAAAGGGAGTCAATATTTCAAGTTTTCCCGTCTCCTTCGTACGGTTTCACCCTACCCCCACCTCTCTCCACCCACCCTCCACCAAACAAAACATTCTTTAGATGCTCCTGACGTTTCGGTTATTTTTTTTTATTTTTTTTTTTTATGGATCTAGTGAGTTGTGAAGCGATAACACGCAATCTTTAGACTGTCTAGAGAGTACAAAGTTACAGTCAAATGTTTTGATTGGTATCAGATAGCAGGGTCGTAAGTAATTCTCTGGGAGCATGAGTGTAGAGATGCAACACATATCAAGCATTGCGCAAGCATGGCTTCTCTAGGGTAACTAAAACACCATTTGGATGGGCTGAAACAATATGTCATGAAATCCAGGGCCGAATTTATAAGAGGCGATTGTCCCGGGCCTCCATGTCAGAGGGGCCCCACGTCAGAGGGGCCCCACAGACTAAGGACTTCCTGTATTAAAAAAATGTGATAATTATAAAATTTGTTCATTCATTTTAGTTCATTTTTTATTCGTTAAGTAATTTAATTTCAATATCTAAATCCGGCCCTGGTGACATCTATTGATTATCGACTTAAAATATTTTAGAAAGATTTTCGGTTTTGACATTCTGTAGCTTAATTGTTATGGGTTCCAGCTCAGTCGATAAAGCTTTCACCTGGGGTGCTTTGAAACCCCTCTGTTAACGACAACACTAGAGCACATTGATTGATTAATTGATTAATTATCGACTGCTGGATGTCAAAAGTTTGGTAATTTCGATACGTAATCAGCGTCAGCCAGCCTCAGGCAGGTTTTGAACCACTGTCTTCAGTTGAATCCGATCTGTGATTAAGCTTTTTCCTTTTTATTTATCTACTCCACTACAGCATATTGATTTATTAATCATCGGCTATTGGATGTCAAGCATTTGATAATTTTGACACGTGCTAAAGTGTGAGTCAGCCTCCAACGGGTTTTGAACCACTGTCTTCAGCTTGCGGGTTCGGTGTTCTACCACTGGACCACAGAGGCTAACACTAGGTTTATTGCCATACAAATCAATGCATCTCGACTGGTTTATTAAAAGGTCGTGGTATGTGCCCTCCTCTCTGTGGGAAAGCGCATATAAAAGATTCTCTTACTGTTAATGTAAAAGTTTCGCGGGTTTTCTCTGAAAGTGACGTAGCAGAATAACCAAATGTTTGACATTCAACAGCCTATGATTAATAAATCAATGTGTTCTAGTGAAAAAATGATGATAATAATTTGACGAGATGGAGGGGTGGGGGCGGGCGGGGGAGTGTCTGTAATACATGATTCAGAATCAGATGTCTCTTATTAATTTAAATCAATATTTAACATGTTCTATAAATATCGCTGGTTAAGTCGATCCTTCCTTTGCATCCTCTCAGCTTTATATCTCTCATTTAGATTTTCAACAAACAAATAAACAACAAAACCTGACAATAAAAGCAACACAGTTTGGTTAATGTCAGACAGATCAACCCAGTTTTGTAACCGACGTAAATGATATTTATGAGAAGAAAGAAAAAAAACCGCCCCCGTGAGATCTGAATGAAAACAAGATAGGATTATCACCAGACATATCATTTGAATAATTCATGAGCTTATTGGGTAAGCGCTGGATTTCAGACAGACAAATATAACTGCATTTGTATGAGGAACGATGCGTGACGATCTTTAAACTTTCATTTTAACCCAAAGTCAGAGGCGAATCCAGGTTTTTTTTTTTTTTTTTTTTTTTAACGACACCAGTAGATCATATTATTAATCATCGTCTGTTGGATGTCAAACATTTGGTTATTTTGACATGTAGTCAAGTGTGAGCCAGCCTCCAAAGGGCTTTGAACCACTGTCATCTGTTTGAGAGTCCAACGTTCTACGGCTCTCCTTAGGATTTTACAACAAATCGAACGCGAACTGAAGAAAGAATTCTGCCATTTTTTGTGTTATTCTATATTCTAGTTTTCTTTTTTAAAAATTAAAGGGCTGCTAATTAGGTCCAATTTAATTCCACCTCCCTCATCGTAAGTCAAGATTTTCCTTGGTGACAAAAGGTTTAGCTTATATGCAGATTTGTTTTCTCGAATGGTTGCACCGAAATGATTTTACATAACTGTACGGACGATGGCTTTTCTTGGGTACAAGCGTCGGTTTATTTTAGAAATTGTGCCTATGAAAAGCTTCACAACAGCTTGCTCTAAATAGCACGTTAAAATAATAACCATGACCATGATATTTAAGATATTAACTACATATTAAAAAAAAAACCTCAAGAGCTGTTAGTTGACTTTTTTTGTTTAACATCATTAAAATACATTGATTTGTTAATGGATCTATTGGGTCTCAAACATTAATTTGGTTATTTTGACACATAGTCAAATGTGAGCCAGCTTCCAACGGGTTTTGAACCACTGTCATCAGCTTGAGAGTTCGACATTCTACCACTAGACCACAAAGGCTCTATTAGTTGACTAGTGCAATTTTAACAAGGTTTCACCAGTGGAGACTCTCACGATTTTGCCAATATACCACTTCTAATCATACAAAATCCACAATATTATAAAATATAATTTTCACGTCCAAATAATAATTTAATATATTTATTTAATATTAGCATCAAATTCGAAATTATTTACAGTCTGAAATCGCTTCTAATGTATTTGTAAAAACAAATATACAAAAAATGCCGACCTCACGTGAGAGACTGAACAATGGTCTCTTACCGTATGACATACCTAGGATCTGCTAAGTCGTGAGTCGAGTAGCTCTGTGTAGACATATTTACAGAAGGTATGTTTGGTTACCCAGCCTCCTGTTTCCATCAGAAATATCTTCCCTCATCTGTACACACTCGCTGACCCAGGACACAGGACGAATTGTGTTTGTGTTCTTCCTGGAGCGGGACCTAGCTTAAATGTAGAGCGTCCTCTCCAGTAGGTGCGATCGATCCCTAAAGCGTTATTTCTCATTCCAGCCAGTGGTTTACGACTTGGGTAACAAAGTGCGTTCACACAAAAACACTCTTGGGTGCTAACAGGAAAGGCCTACACGAATCCTTAGAATTTAGGGATTTACCTTTTTCAATCCAAAGTTTGTGGCCAGGGCCGGATTTAGATCTTGGGTGGCCCGGGACACTTCAGGTTCGGGGGCCCCTTAACATAGAGATTAAATTATATGACAAATAAATAAAATAAAAAAATAAAAATATTAATGAATGAATATAACTAATTTGATAATTATTACATTTTTCTATAAAGGATATCTTTAGTCTGAGGGAGGGGCCTCTGGTGGAGGGGGGAGGTTGCGAGGCAATTGCCCCTGTTTACTGATATTGCGAAAACCAGCGCTTAAACTTTTATTTGTTGTGTTGAGCTTGAGACATGCATAGACGACGACAACCGGCCGCATGTCACCTGCGCTCACCTGACTGAATGGCCTGATCGAATCGTACGACTCTTGTTTGCCAGACAGCCTCCAGAAAAAAAAAATAACCGCCAAGTAATCCCGCATTCTTTGACGTAATTTCCCCCCCATTCAACACGCGCACCTTTTTCATTCATGAGAACTTACTCGCGGCAACAGTGCAGGGTGTTCACAGGTTTAGATAACAGTTGAATGATGTTTATAATACTTGAGAAATATTTACAACTGCTTGAAGAAATATTTGTTTTTCCTTGACCTCGTCTCGTGTTAACGTTTTGATTGGAAAAAAGGCGGGAAACTGCACAGAAAGGATAAAATGATGTTGTACGAGTTATTATTGCGATAATTTTTTTACAAAAAAACAACTCATAACCGTTTTTAATGTTAAAAAACCAATCTTTGCTATATTTAACGATGCCTCTAGAGCACATTGATTTTTATCTTATCAGCAAGTATTGGACCTCAATCATATGGTCATTCAGACATATTTATTTAGAGGAAACCTGCTGCCGCCACTTGTACTACTCTTTCCGATAAGCAAGGGGTCTTTCATATGCACTGTCTTATAGACAGGACAGCACATACCACAGCCTTTGATGAACCAGTTGTGGACAACTGTTTGGAACGGAAAATAGCCGTATTTTTTCTATTAATCTATCATACTGGACAGAACTATATGGCTAATTAACAAACTTTTCATTTAAAAATAGCTGTGGATATTCTTGTATTATGATTAAATTGAATTATTTTGTTTATATTTTGTATTTTTGTATTTTTTACGCGGTACATACCCATTGTATTTTTATACAGTGAGTGGGCGGGACGTACTCAAACGGTAACGTGTTTGCCTGTGAACCGGTTGGTCGTCGGATCGATCTTTTTCATTAGAAACATATGCAGTTTGGGTTATTTTCCGTTCCAAACAGTGGTCCACAACTGGTTTATCAAAGGCCGTGGTATGTGCTTTCCTGTCTTTAGGACGGTGCATATAAAATACCTCTTGCTGTTTATCGGAAAGAGTAGCCAATGTGGCGGCAGTGGGTTTCCTCTAAATACATATGCCAGAATGAACATATGATTGACGTCCAATAGCCGCTGATAAGATTAAAAATCAATGTGCTCTAGAGGCGTCGTTAAATAAAACAAACTTTACTTTTTTTATATAGTGAGATCCGTAATAGACCCACTTCCGTCACCAACTTCGGCCACCAATTCCCCCCCCTAATTATAATTCGGTCTTAACAAACTCTGGTCCCTAACTCCACCCTCCAATATTATATATCTTTAAAATATATTTCTCCTACTATTCCAAAATATCTGCATCTGCCGCTATTTTATTCCAAGATTTCTCCATTAAATATCGTGGTATACACAGCAAAAATAGCCACACATGTTTCACATATGAATTGGCGAACATATGTTTCACATTCTAATTTCAATTTATCGAAGCAAGAAGTGAGGGGGGGAGGGATAATTATATAGGCATCTCCCCTATCCAAAAAGTATGTGTGTGTCCCCCACACCCACCCCGATCCTCAGAATTTACGCCCCTCCTCTGAATAACCTAACGTGTACGTAGTGGAGAATAAGAGTTTTAAAAAGATCCTTTTTGATTCAAAACAGTTTTGACTGGATGTACTGTGTTGCACCAAAAGGGAATACGTTTTTATCGGAGATCCTACAAATCCCTAGTATGTGATCAATTTTGGCCCTGACCTTTTGTGCCTTGATTGTTGTTTTCCTTGCCCCTACATTTTTGAATAAGTATGTCCTTGGAATTTTGATACAAAACGAAAAGTGTTGGAATTTACATATGTACACTTAATTTAGCGAAACGAGTCTGTTAAATTTTAACTGATTCGAACCTCTTCTGTCTACTCTGTGCTAATACACGTTAAACTATTCTAGATATGTCTCTCTTGAGAATCTTATTTGTACACTAACGTCTAAGGACACGAAGGCTAGATATTTTAACAAGGACCACCCGCTTCCACGATAAGGTCATTAGGCCCCTGATGGGTATATGATTACCGTGTGAAGCTTTGAACCTGAGAACTCCGCATGCAATGCAATGTTCTGGTTCACCTCGGCTAACCCACGTTCGTGATGTGGCTATTAAGAGGCAATAAATTATCTAGGTTGTCCGGACCCCAATCTACTCACCAGTTGTGCCACATAATAATTAAACTATTTTCGCTCATAACTCATGTTAGCAGGGCTGGATTTATAAGGGGGCAAAGGGGGCAATTGCGCTCCGGAACCCCCTTCCAGATGAGCCCCCACGACTGAGTTCCTTTATAACAAATAAAATAATGATAAAATTAGTTCTATTATTATTTATTTTTTTAATGTATGTGGAAGACATCAGAAAATAGAAAGACGGCGCCCGGGTGCCCCCCGCCCCTCTTCAGGGTGGTGCATCTCTCACCTCTTTGAAGAAATGCGGTTTATCATTAATTTTAGTTCATTTTTTAAATTTGTCATGTATTTTAATTTCTATGTTGAGGTCCCCGGACCTGAAGTGTTAGAGGTGGATACAAAGTCGGATCCAGAATCCCCGTTTTTGTCCCATTATAAATGCGTCTTAACTAACTTTGGACACTCCTTTCAATATGTCTAAATCCGGCTCTGTCTGTTAGTATTAAATTTTAAACACTACACTTTTATCACCGCCCCCACCTTTTCAACATACCTGGATCAACTTTTGCTTATCAGTTTCTGTGTATACTTGTCACAAATGATTTGTCATATGAAAGGAACTCACTCGTTGATGTGAACACTTTGTCGGAAGGCCTATGAACACGTTACAGAAATGAGCTCTGTCAAACTGTATCGTTAATCTCGACATTGTATAAGATTTGTGTCAAAGTGTATCAAAAATAAATCAAAGAATTCATATCTTTTGTGATCTTTAAACATTTATATTTTATTCATTGTTTGCAAGGATGGATCCAGGATTTTGAAGGGGTTCCAGTTCTAGATTTATATCTTTAGTAGGGGTTTTAAAATGGGGAAGGGTCTAACTTTGAGGAAGAAATGGTGTAACGATATCTCTCTGCATTGTTTAATCGGCGACTATTAGATGCAGTGGTGGACGGAGTAGGCGAAGGGGGTAGGGGGTTACAGTTGGACACGAGAAAATTATAATGGCAAAATGTTTTAATTGATTACCGAATGAGGTCCGGTTCCCTCTGGATTCGCCTATAAGGTGTCAAATAGAGTATTTGCGACTTAAGGTGTTGAGATTTAAGTTGAAGTTGGAGTCATACAATATTAGAAAAACCTGCTTTTCAAAAGGTATGATGACCCTCCTCGAGCCCTCGTTTTTAAGGCTTCTTGGGCCTTAAAGTGATAGTTAGCAAGTGTTGAGTATCAGATACAATTATGGTATTTGAGACACATCATCTAATGAAGAAACCTGCTGCATCATCTTAGGTTATTTTGTTATTTAGCAGCAGGGCGTCTTTTATATACATGTTTCAAGTCAAGGAAGACATAAATACTTCAACCCTAGAGAACCAAACCTGCGCCACGAACTCGAACTGGTATAAAAGAAATATTGAAAGAGTTAGAGGTGGATACAAAGTCGGATCCAGAATCCCCGTTTTTGTCCCATTATAAATGCGTCTTAACTAACTTTGGACACTCCTTTCAATATTAAAAATATATTTAAAATTTAAAAAGAAAGAAAAGGTTTTGGGACCCGTCTTCCAAAATTGCTGTAATATTATCTGCATCTGAAAGTGGATCGAGAAATAGTGATAGGAAATATAATATTGAAAGGAGAGATGTGGGAGGGTCGGGTCGAAAGTAAGTTCCATGTTATTATAATGGGAGAAAACGTTGGTGAGTAAAGAGGTTCCCGATACCCTAGTCACCCCTTTAATACTCCTATGAACAATTAATGAATCATCTGAATATGATCAACCCTTTTTGACTCAGTCGAAGTGAACTATAATGTTTCACATTTAAATATGTCTGTTTGTGTGAAGGAATAATAATATATTACTAAATACTTTTTTTTGCAGAATGTGGTGACAAGCCAAAACAATCGACTCATCGTCACAGACATAAACATGGTTACATCCAAAGAAAAGGACGAGCGGATGATACAAAAGACAAAGATGCTTTTAAGAAAAAAAACAAAGAGTTACCATTCCTGGAAACAGACAAAATGGCCGCCGACGATCCGTCTGCTGTGGATTATAACCGAGCATCATATGACCAATATGGGGCGGGGTTTGGTCGAGCGTTTCCACGTCTACAACGACCCCCAGCAGCTGACAGATTAGTAGGTGTTAATAAATGTTAGTCAAGAAGCCAGTTAGGTATTTGTTGATTAACTTTGCAAAAGTACTCCATACTACACAGCAATAATAGCCTCATATGTTTCACATATGAAATGGCGACATATTTTGAGCATACGTTATGTTAAACATTATGTTTGAAAACATATGTTTCACATACGTTTCTTTGAACATACGTTTAACAGAACGCACATT
This sequence comes from Symmetromphalus regularis, assembly GCA_032355785.1. Lineage (NCBI taxonomy): Eukaryota > Metazoa > Mollusca > Gastropoda > Neomphalida > Neomphalidae > Symmetromphalus > Symmetromphalus regularis. The sequence goes on along the minus strand of JAULBS010072223.1, from coordinate 12,138 downwards.
TAACGTACATTTAACATACATGAGTATTTATGGTGTTTCATTCCCTAGTAATCAACAAGGTGTTCTTAACAAATGTTCTTAACAATGATTTTGTTATCCAGCGTTGTGTGTTGTATAGACAAGCTCAGTGGGAGGTAAACGCCATTTTGAATTCATTGGGTTGTTGTCGTTGTATTTTTTTTGGTATGTTATGTTCAATCAAATCTTCCCATACTTTGTTAAATGTCTAATACAAGCTATCTGTCATAGTTGAGTCATGCTAAACGCTGTTGTGTAATACAACACGAGTTATCTCCCATACTTTAAAAAAGAACGAAGCGTGAAGCCTACTACAGCACTGCTGGTTTTTGGTTGGTTGTTGTTATATTCAATTACGGTTCAAGCACGATGTCCTAGGCACATAACTTAGCTTCCCGTGTTGTCTATCCAGGACAGAGTTTAGTGTTAGTAGAAGAGAGGGAAATCTCTGCCGCTACACTAATGTGGTTACTCTTCAGGTGCGGATGCAGGATTTCTGAAAGGGGGGTCCAAATGTGATGGGTGAACAGGACTGGGCGAAAATGGTTAATTTTCACGTCCTACCACTCAGAAAAAATATATTTAAAAAAAAAAAAAAAACCCAGAAAAGGGGGGCCCGGACCTCTTGACCCCCATCTGGATCCGCTATTGCAGCCAGGGATCTTTTATATGCAGTATCCCACAGACAGGACAGCACAAACCACGGCCTTTGATAAACTAGTTGTGGATCACTGGTCGGTGTAAGTTGTGTATACCTACCCACTAAGCCTTGTGGATCACTCATTCTGGGTTGGAGCCGATACTGAGATTTAAAATCCCATGCCTCGACTGAGATTTGATCCCAGTACCTACAAGCCGTGAGTCCGATAAAGTGACCACCGCACAACAGGGGCTGGTACTTCTCCTTATCTTGGTAGCTTGGATCCATAAGGGAGATTTAGGGGACCGGTCTCCAAACTGTCTTTACCAACGGATTTTATATGTACCTCATTAAAATTAGATCTTAATTTATTTTTGACACCCCCCACCGTTCAAAATTAAATTTAACAGTGCTTCAAACCCCTCTTTAAACATTTCTGGACCGCCATTGCAAACAGTTATACAGGTGAGGTGGATGGGTAGGCAATCCAACCTGTTTAAGCAAAATGATCAGTTGTCATTAAATAATTATAAACAACTCCCCCCATCCCCCGATAATTACACTGTTATGGATTTTCCTATCATACTGTCATTTCAAAATTATGAACAATAAAATTTAATGTCGATATTGTAAATTAATGTATTTCTGAAAATTTTGGTTGTATTAATTAATAAGTTTAAATATTCGAGGGTGCAAGACTGATTAGGGGCGCCATCAGTCAACGTAATCTTCATATATTTTAGGACGCCTAGTGTCGCAATAAAAAAAGGGCGCTGCAGATTATTGGTGGGCAAATGTCGCCTTGCCCCCACCCCCACCACCACCCCTCCACCCCACCCCCGGATGCGCCGACACTGCTCTCAACCATCTATTGGACATCTTTGACTGCAAATAATGCCACATTATTTTAACGGGATCCTGAAATGATCAAAACCTTTAAAATTTAGCGAATATTTCGTCCTATGTATTAACACGTACAATGCATGAAAATGGATAACTATATGTAATATGGCTGCCATTTTGCATGAACTTTTTATTTAAAACATTTTTTATAAGCTTTTAAAGGGGCAGTCCCACAATTGCATAAGGCGTCAGTCCTATCAGAAATATTTATGTTGAAATGTATTACATGTAAAGAAGCGTACCCTCAAATACAACCAGACAACAAATCACTATCAATTAAAGCAATTTACTACCAGCAAAACGATAATTCCACAGGGAAATAGTTAAAAGTGCGTCTAAAAGAAATTGGTGGCAGTCCTCTTAATAATAATTATTCATGTTGAATTATAAAGAATATCGTCAATTAATTAATATTATTATTATTATTATTGTTGTTGTTGTTGTTGTTGTTGTAAATGCTACTAATAGGCAAACAAAACCCACAAAAGAAATGTTTTAAATCGCAACTCACAGCCTGCGTCTGATCTTACCAATACTACAATTTATGTAACTTACCTTTAATTATTATTCTGTTGACAGGAACGACGACTCCACCCTAGCATCAGAGCATCAGCTAGACAAGTGCTCAATTCCATGAACAGAGTACTACAGGCCATGCAACAGCATCTGCAGCAGGTTCGTAACTGTTGTGCATCTATGTACTGATACATAGACATATAGACAGATAGATAGACAGACATACGGACGGACGGAGAGACGGCGTGCCTGGCTGGCTGGCTGGTAAACACAAATGGATGGATGGATTTATTATATGTTGGGTAGAACATTTGATATTTCTCATTTACGTACTACTTTAATCATAGCATTCTAAAATAATAATTACAGAAGTTTTAGGGGGTTGTATAATCATATATTAATTGACATTCTTGGTTTGAGTTTAAAGAGAATTATTAATGTTTGACTAAAATTTGTTTTCAGTTGCATCACTCGTACGATTTCGTGTTCAATGGCACGCGTTACGTCATGATGACGGGGGCTCGAGATGGACTCAAAGAAATCGCCGCCGCAAATAAAGAAGTGCTAGGTAATTATTAATACAACTTAGCCCCAAAGTTCCAAACAATAAAATCGTTGAAAAACAACAACCCAGACATGATTCTAGGTAACCACCTTTCGATTAAATAAATCTAAGTGAGAACTGACTAACGATCAGTGTTTATAATATTATGGTTATATTGCAGACATCATTGAAGACAGTAAACTTCTGATTAAATAAATTTAATTGAGAACTGACTGATGAAGATATATTAAACAATCAATGTTTATAATATGGTTGTATTGCAGACATCATTGAAGACAGTAAACTTCTGATTAAATAAATTTAATTGAGATTTGACTGATTAAGATATATTAATCAATGTTTATAATATGGTTATATTGCAGACGTCATTGAAGACACCCATCTTCTGACTACGTATATCTACCTGCGAGCTCACAATCACGGACTGACTGGCCCGATCACTCAGAGTCTGGACCGACCTCACTTCGTCAGTCTTGGCCTCCAGCTTGCGACAGCCATAGAGGAAGAACGACTTGCCGGCCAGCAGGATGATATTGTACACAATCTCAAGATGTAAGCACTTTGTAGGATTTTATCTGTGTATCAGTAGCAGACACACAGGGAAGGGGGAGTAGGGGTTTGAAACCCCTTTGGTTTTCTAAGAATCAATTCTTCACTTCGTGTATAAAAAAGAGAATATACCTTAAAGCAGAAGTGAAATATAATACCGGTTTGGGTTAATGGGAAACCAAAAAAGGTCGTCAATTTAATCCACCCCTTTCCTTAAAACCTGTGTCTGCTCACACACACACACACACACACACACGCACGCACGCGCACACACACACACGCACACACACACACACGCACACACAAACACACACAGACATACACACACGAAAACAACCCCACAAAAACACTCACAAAACACACATACATACACACACAAACACACACACACACAAACGCGCACACACACAAACGCACACACACAAACACACACACACAAAAACACATACACACACACAAACACAAACACACACAAAACACACACAAACACACACACAAACACATATACACAGAAACACACACATGTACGCACACGTTCATACACACATACACACACATACACACACATACATGCATAAACAAAAACATGGTAGGAACATAAATTATATGTACAAAAACATAATATATTATAGGAACCTTTATCTAAGAAACATATAGGCCTATGTGCAAAAACATAACATAGGAACATATATGTACAATAAGATATAGGAGCATATCTACAAGAAACAAGGTATCATAGAAATATATAAAATTATGTATAAAACAATATAGAAACATGTCATAAGAAAATGTATCTACAAGAAATGTGGCAACCTGTACATAAAATATATCATAATAACATGTTTTACAACAAAACGAAACAAGAAATGTACTAAAACATATCATAGGAAAATATATCTACAAGAAACATATGGGAATATAATTTATGTACAAAACATGGGGACATTATCATAGACATATCTACAAATAAAAGAAACATATCGCAGGAACATATCTACGAAAGAGATAAACATTCTCAATATTGTATTATCAACAGGAATTAGGAATCAGTTACTTAAATCAGTGGCGGATCCAGAAAATCCACTGGGGGTGGGGGGCAACATGATGCCAGATTCTTTAACGTTAATTTCTTTTTAAATGTTATTTAAATCGCAAAATTTAGGGCCACCCGTGGGGCTCCTCTAGATCTGCCACTGCAAATTATAGTTAACATATGTTGAATTTAAACCTACTCTGTTAGATACTAGTTTTTAAACATGTGTGTTTATTGTTGTACTGTACGTCTGAGTTATTTGTACAATGTTTTAGGCAGTGTCAGCGCATAGATATGAGGCGGCACAGGGTTGCTAGTCAGATGATGAAATACAGCGACAAGACGATTTGCATGGACTTGATGCGTAATATTAACATGACAACAAGAACCCTCATAGAATATAGCCAGTCTCTTGTTCTGCAGAAACTAGCTCGATATGAGGTAGGATCTTATCTTTACTTCATAATAACATCATTAAATATTATACCTAGATAGACCCAAGGTTAAATATTTTGAAAATAAGGTACTTAGGAGAAGGAAATAAGGAATAGCTTTAGTAGATATAACCATCAGACTCAAGCTGAAGACTGTGGTTCAAAACCAGTTGGAGGCTAGGTAACACTTGACTAAGTGTCAAAGTTACCAAATGTTTGACATCCAATAGCCGATGATTAATAAATCAATGTGCTCTAGTGGTACCGAACAAAACAAACAAAATAGCAGACATGACCAGCATGATTGAGGTATTGGTCATTATGTAACATGATGTCACCTTCAATAATAGGGCATGTCTTCATTCAGGACAGTTGACCGTCGCAATTTCACTGGTTTCAAGCCTTCTCACTGGATTCAATACGAAGCGTAAAAACTAGTCTAATGAGTGTCTTCTAGTGCTAGCTATTTGGTCCGGAACGTATGACGAGTTTGTATTATACCAAATAACGTGATTCCCAGGTCATAGTTCAAGGTGCGTAGTCACATCTATAAGGAGTAAATGTAACTTCAGATGTGATTGGTGGGTATATATGACTATGATTATTAGTGAAAATACCATAGCTCATTTTATTATCATTATTTTTTTAGCAAAACAATTATTACACCAGTAACACTTTGCACTTGTTAATACCTAGGGTGGAAATAGAAAACTGCGATTGATATTTTGTTCTGATCAGAGGGTTTCCGGTTTAAACATCCTTCAAGTCATTAAAATAACTACTCCATTTAGGAGGAGGAGGTATGTGTGTGCAGTAATATCACAAGTTGTGCACACGTTTGCTGTCAATGATTATGGTGAATGACATATAAAAAAAATCAGTATTTCAACATGTATAATTTCTTTTTTGGTTAAGTATAGTTTATAGCCAAAATATGTTCTAGATTTTGTATGCCAGGCATATATTATATGTCATATATTATAAAACATTCATTACTGCTTTTTCACATCATGAAGCTCAGAGAACACACAGAGGCAAAATATAATCACTGACCAATAACTGATCTAGAGGGTCCCAAAGGGCTCGCCCGTCCCCTAAATTTTGTGATTATAATAACATTAAAAAACAGCTAACGTTAAAGATTCCGAGGATTCTTTAGGGCCCCCTAAATGGATTTTCTGGTTCCGTCACTGCTGACAATATTGTTTGTAATATTACAGGGACTGGAACGATTGCAGGATATTCTCCTCACGGCACAAACACAAGTTAACGTGGCTAAAGAAAGACTTCGTCATGCTGCCACCAATTTCAGAGTAAGAACGCCATCATCTACCTATGTTCTTCTTCACCTTTTTATTACACCAAGATGGGAGATTTTATCCATAGAATAGTATTGGGGTAAATTCAAATGCGGTATACGTCTTTTAAGAGTTCATGTATTTTCATCAACTGATCGACAGTATAATCATCGGCTTATTATAATCGTAACTTACAGAAATTGATAATCAGTTCAGCTACTTAGGGTTAAGTCAGCAGCGTTGGCCATTTTAGATGAAGTGTATTTAAATAGACTCAGGAGCGTAGCCAGACATTTAAAAATTATAAGCTCAGTATATGATAGTACCATAGCGCACATTATAAAAGAATTAGTATGGGGGAAAATAAAACGCTGTGAGAAATTGTTTGCATGTGCTTACAGTGCGATAGCATAGCTACGCCCCTGCTTGTAAAGGGACGTCAAACCATCATTGACTTTACAAGGTCCACAACACAATCACACTTTTTTTGTCGTCATCACTTTTTATATTTGCCAGTTTTGCAATCCTGTTAGTGATTTCTATGCATTTGACCTTGCCATCACACAATGTACCCAATATAAAATAATGGCAACGCCAATGCAACGCATATTATTTAAGATAAAAATATTTGTTGTGTGTAAATTATTTACAACAAACATGAATTCATTGATCGATAAGTGAACCTCAGTGATCCAGTGGTATAACGTCGGACTCTCAAGCTGATGACAGTGGTTCAAAACCCATTGGAGACTGGCTCACACTTGACTACGTTTCAAAATAACCAAATGTTTGAAATCCAATAGCCGATGATTAATAAACCAGTGTGCTCTAGTGGTATCGTTAAACAAAATGAAACAAAACATCATCATTCTATATGTTATAGTAAAAACAAAACATGATCAATCTATATGTTATAGTAAAAACAAAACATGATCAATGTATATGTTATAGTAAAAACAAAACATGATCAATCTATATGTTATAGTAAAAACAAAACATGATCAATCTATATGTTATAGTAAAGACAAATTCCTTCAAAATTAAAACGAGGACTGGTTTTGGGAAAATATTTTTCAGTTTTTACTCTTGTGAACTTCTCACATTTTTGGTTACAACTTGTAAGTGTTTTAACGTGAAGACGATTCTGTGATTATTTCATGTTTTGTCAGGGAAATCGCTTGGTGTATACTGACTGGAAGATACACAAGGAAGGTTCACGCGGAATCGCCCCTGTATCAATTACTATGAGACAGAAACGGGAAGCCTCCAGCCTCACTGATATCGATATTACAAAGAGAAGGGCAATAAGAACTGAAGTTCGTCAGCATATTTCCATAGTCAATAAAGTAACCCATAACATTAAAAGGTACATGTAATATTATTCAGAATGTCGGGAGAGGAGGATCCAAAGATATTTGAGATTTTTAATATTGGTTGGTTAATCCAAAGTTAGTTACGACCAAAATAAAATGCGGGATGATCACATTTAGATTGAGGGTAATTGATTTTGAACCAAAAGTGATAAAGATATTTTTTCCGTTCTGACTTGCATGACTGAGAAAATAATTTGTATTATTCCTTATAATTACAATTCAGTTGCATAAATAATAAATAAATGAAAAAAAAAATACAATAAATAAAATACACGTAAAAGAAAAACACACAACTAGGGTGGTTACTCATCTGGGTTTTCAGTTGTAAACCAGTGTTAATCCTAGACTATAATATAAAAATTATAATTATGTTGATATAATGAGAATATATAATTGTGTGTTTTTAGAATTTTCCCCTCACTGATATCGACAGGTAAACGTATTATACGTGAAGGCGGTAAAGGAAAGTCTGGAGTAGCTATGGCTGTACTAGAATCAAGACTACAAGAGTACATAAAGGTAAAATATGTGATATGCAGTAACATCATTTTCATATTTTATAACATTTTGGATTAGTTACTAAGATATAAAGTTAATGCTGTTAAAACGCCACTACCACCACCACAGCGCAACACAACACAACACCACGCGTGTGCATGCACATACACACACACACACACACATACACTCATACACTCACACACACACATACATATACATACACACACATACACACGCACACACACATACACACATACACATACACATACACACACGTACACACTCATACACACACACATATACACACATACACACACGTACACACACATACACACACACACTAACACACACACATACATACCTCCTAATAGGGCCCCGCGCCCTTAAATGTTACGCCCTAGGGTAATATTCTCCAGTCTTGTCAAATAAAACTGCTATTTAATTATCAAATTAAATGTGTTTAATTTATTTTAGAGTAATGTAACAAAAACCTCATTTACATGTGTTGATATTTAACATTTAGAACATCAACATCGCTATGGACAGAATTCGACTTGCCGTTTATGATCAAAGTGAATTAAAACAGCGTTGCGAGGAGCTTGAAGAGGGGTCGGGAGATTTGGGAGAGAGTCCTATAGACTGCGATGCTTACGTTGAGGAGGGAAGTGGCACTGATGAAGGGAAGCGGGAGGGGATGAAGACAACCGTCTCAGAACCTGACACTGACTTTGAGTTTGTCGGCGAGACGATCCTTGACGGCAAGAAGGTGCCATCATCAAAAAGACTAGGTATACTTGTTTACCAATTAAATAATTTGCTCTCTTATGTTAAAATGGAAGTCCAGTTTCATATCCCATAATATTTTACATACTTTTATGTGTGTTTCTTGAAGTATCTTTTTAACTCTCTTGTTCCGCGGTAAATTTTGAATATGAAACTTATTCTGTCGACATTATTTCATTTGAAGTATATATATATAAACGGACGATCGCTGCTTCAGAACCAAAAGTGTGTAAGTCTGAGTTTGGTACTTACTGGTATCAATGAATGCCCCTAAGTGAGCTGCATCTGGTGCGCAAAGGGTCTGTGTAGGTTTCTGAAGCTATCTCACATTTATCTTGAAATCAAAAGATATTCAATATAAAAGTTGTGTCTAGATGATAAACAAGTTTTGGCCATTTTCTCCGTTACCTGCTACTCCAACTTACAACTTTTGGTTCCACAGTAGCGCGATAGCGATTGTCTTATTTTGAGATAAATGCCTATTTAAATATGCATTAGTATCATCATCTTCATGGAGCGGGATCTAGCTCAAACGGTAGCGTATCTGCCTGTGAACCGGTCGGTTGTCGGATCGATCCTTCTCAGTGGACCCTTTTGCAGTTCGGGCTATTTTCCGTTCCAACCAGTGGTCCACAACTGGTTTATCCAAGGCCGTGGTATGTGCTGTCCTGTCTGTGGGACGGTGCATATAAAATATCCCTTGCTGCTTATCGGAAGGAGTAGCCTATGTGGCGGCAGCGGGTTTTCTCTATAGACATATGTCAGAATGACCATATATGTATGACGTCCAATAGCCGATGATAAGATAAAAGTCAATGTGCTCTAGAGGCGTCGTTAAATAAAACAAACTTTACATCATCTTCATAATCATCGTTGTCGTCATCATCATATTATCATCATTACTCTCATCATTTCATCATTATGATGTTTCTGTTTACGTTTCAGCTGACAAGGTTGATGCGCATGTAAAGGATCTTCTCAAGAGGAGTACAGAGATTAGTAGCAAGGCTAAAGACGTCGCAAGTACAGTGAAAGGTATGTTAACGATTACACTATCACTATACTTTATACATACCGGTCTCCGTGTTTACTGGCTAACCTCTCAGACTCATGCTGGTAGGTACTGGGATCAAATCTCAGTCAAGACATGGGGGTTTTAATATCCATACCAGCTCCAAGTGAGTGCTATGCAAAACTCAGTCGGTAGGTGTTAGCCATTTGCACAACCAGTTAAATGCTTAACAATTGGTTTATCAAAGGCCACACACTTTAAACATTTAATATGCTTCTAATATCAATAGTTCTTATCATTTTTATAATGTCTTATTAGGACTATCAAAACGATTTCCAAAATAATTACATAATAAATATTGTACACATTTAGTATGACGTCATTCTCAAATTACAAACTGGCTATTATTATTATCGGTCCGAATCGTTGTGGCAGTCCTCATAAATACGTTAAGTTAAAATTCGAAATCTTGATAATAAAACAGTTTTTAATGGTGTATTTTTAAACGGGTATATTCTGTATATTGAATAATTAGTTTGCTATTATTGTTTTCTCACGATGCGCATGAAAGTGTTCTGATTGATAAGATATGAAATATCATTAATTTGTAATAATTTCGTTCTAATAATGTATATAATGATATGAAACTGTCCTGATTTGGAAGATAAAAAATAATGCTATTATAATTTTGTTTTAATGTATGTCTATGATTACATGGCCTATGCCCTAATAATTTGTTCAGAAGCCAGTAAAATCGTTTTATCAGTATCTACATTTCAAAATTATACCGAGGGAGCTTACAACTCCCCCCCCCCCCAATCTCTCAACATCACTAGTCCGTCACCCCAATATCACAATCGTTCCGGCGTCCCTGGATTATGATAATTTGAAAGATAAAAACTAGTAAAAAGTGGTTCTAATTTTGTTCGAATAATGTATATGAAATCATCGTGATTTCGAACAAATAACATTATTATAATTTTGTTCTAATGTATGTAGATCAAACTGCTGTGATTGGGAAGATAAGAAATAACATTATTATAATTTTTTTCTAATTTATGTAGATCAAACTGCTGTGATTGGGAAGATAAGAAATAACATTATTATAATTTTTTTCTAATGTATGTAGATCAAACTGCTGTGATAGGGAAGATACGAAATAACATTAACGTGGCTGAAAACTTCGTACTGGTTGCCAAGGAATTCACGCCTAGCTATGGAAAGACTCTGGAGGAGGCACAGACAATGGACACTCGTGCTAAGTCCATACTGGAGAAAGTTCGGACATTGCTGAACACCACCAGAAAACGTACAGCTGCCGCGGTTTTGAAAGCTGAGAAGAAAAAGGCTGAAGTGAAGGGTGGTAAAGGTGGAAAGCCAGTTGCTGGTGGTGATGGTGGAGCTGATGACCAAGGAAGGGCAATACTTACTGAAGCTATTGAACTAAGTACGACATCATTATTATTTACCTTATCATTTGATTGATGAACTGTTTATGAATTGATGGTCAACAAACAAACACAATAAACATTTGTAGGACAATCTTTTTGTATTACAGGTCCACAGATGTTAATTTTCAGTCTAATTTTATTTTAAATTTCCCCACTGATTATGATATTTGCAATATGAATACATAATGTTTTTTCAAATTACAGCAAGTAAAGCCAAGAACAACATTGGATCGATCGTATCTCTGCAGAGAGAAGTTCCTCTGACGTGTGGAAGTATCAAACAAAGTGTGTATGACATCCGTTCGAATATTTCCGAGCTCAGACAGAAAGTGCAGCGAGCCAGACTTGTATTTTCCACTCTCCAGGTACACAATACGCCCTGGCACATTTTAAATGTATTATGGTAAAGGTATACTATCCTAAATTAGTTGCACAAGGGTGGTGGTCCTCAAAAAAATATCTGCGTTGAAATTTATTACATTTAAAAGACTAAATGCCCAGTTGCATGCACAAAACAGTTATAGTTGCTAACAAAAACAAATAATTAATAAAAGAAAGTTTTCCGTTTTAATAGGAATAACCTTTTATCAGCATGGTTTTATATTTTCAAAAATGCATTAAAAAAAACTGCTTCCCTATTAAGCCTACTTGGTGTTTCATGTTCCTTTTAGGGTTATTAGATATACCTCATGCTTATCTCTTTTAGCTGTATAGGAAAAATAGTTAAACGTTGGATACAACACATGGTGGCACAAATAACAAAGGCCAATAAAGTACGAAAATACACATACATAAAACATAAATTATTTACTTCCATTGTTAAGTAATTCAATATTTCATTTGCTATATAGCCAGTTAATATAACAAATATGCTGACACTTCAGTGAAACCTTTCAGTACAGGGACCTCGATAATTCGGGAATGTTAGCATGTGCTACGCTTGTTGGTAGGTTAATCTATCACTGCCACGAATGATCGACAAATCTGGTTGGTTGGTTGGTTGGTTGGTTGGTTGGTTGTATTTATTTTCGTGCTTATATCCAATTAAGGTTCAAGCACGCT
>JAULBS010072212.1:10047-21242 GCA_032355785.1 Symmetromphalus regularis | reverse complement strand
TATTTTGTTAATTATTATATTCAATAAACTTACTAATTATTTAATTACTTTATATTTTAATTAATTGCTTGGTTATAATACACATAATTTCATTGCTGACTCTCAACGCAGACAGACTGGAAGCTAAAACATACAATCAAAGACCAAACAATCTGAATGTAAAATAACGGCCAGTATTTGTTGTCTCAGAATAGAGTTAGTTCTGACAATCACATTTAGCCTTCAAAAGTATGCAGAATGAAGAGTTTTTATCCAACCCTGCCTTATCAAACTATGCAAATTAAAAGTGTTTTATTGTTTTTTCTGCATTATGACATGCTATAAGTGAATGTGCATATAGATCATTATTATGTTACAGTCAATAAGTATAAAAAAATATATATTCATGTTTATACTGTTAATTTTGAAATATTATTTGTTTGTATACATTTTAGAACCAACTTAATTAATTAATAATTGCAATATGTTGGACAGCCAGCTTTGACTTGCAATCAATCGAGTCACTGTCATGGGGTTTGCTAGTACTTCAGTTTTGCAACTGTGATATTGTCTGTATTTTATTATAAACTGGTGTTTGCTAACTATGACAGTAAGAATCATGTAGGATAATAAACTGCTGACAATCATATTCGCAAGCCAAGGTTGTCGATGCGTAATAGAACCCTTGTCTTGCGAAGAACAGTCCATATGCTTGTAGTTTTTACTCGTAAACTTTTTAAAACTATTTTGTCTCATGCAAAAACTAAATACAGCAATCTATCTGTTACTAGATTTTTAAAATTTAAACTCAAACATAACGGAGGAAATAAAAGCATACTAATTTGTTTTTGTTTGTTTGTTTTGTTTAACGACACCACTAGAGCATTGATTCATTCATCCTCGGCTATTGGATGTTAAACATTTGGTTACTATGGCACGTAGTCAAGTTTGAGCCAGCCTCCAACGGGTTTTGAACGTCTGCCATCAGCTTGAGAGTCAGGCGTTCTACCGCTGGACCATTGAGGCTTACGAGCATACAAAAGTTAGGCGTGGATGCAGGATTTCTGAAAAAGGGGGTCCAAATATGGATTTCTGAAAAGGGAGAATCCAAAAGTGATGAGTGAATAGAAATAGGTGAAAAAATGGCAAAAAATAATAATAATCTATAAAAATGGGGGTCTTGACCCCCCTGGATCCTCTACTGCATGTAAATATTAATAAAATGTGTGTATGATGACTTCAGCACCTGATGTTAACTACAGGCGAATCCATGTGGATCAGGGAATCCACAACTCCCTTAATCCATTAATATGTATTTGTTCCCCATTAGTAGATACATGTAACTTGGGAAACCCCTTCAATATTTAAAATACATCCTCCAACATATTCTGGATCCGCCTGTACAAACTTTCATTGAATCGCTTACGTTGAAGTTAATTTATAAATGCAGAATGGGTGATTGTGCTGACAATAAAATAAAATTGAAATTAGTAACGAAGTATAGGCCTTACAGGTCTACGTTCAAAATCCCTAACCAACCATCACCACCACAACCCCCCCCCCCCCACTCCATTCACGCCTACACTGGCCCTAATTATTGGGAGGATTGTTCAAATATTATTTTATTTATCATATAGAACACTGCATCACATAATTAACATTATCATTAAAGAAACTTCCTTTTTGCATTTATTCAAAATTATCTTATAACTAAAATAAAACTTACACACTCTGGATGTTGTATAATTAAAATATAAATGAAATAAACCCAGAGTCGCGCCAGTCTGCGGGGTGGGTGAGGGAGAGAGAAAGGTGGTGAGCTACTCAGTAACGTGGTGGGGTGGGGTGGGGTGGGGTAGATATCGTTATCTGTAAATTCGATTTCGAAAGCTGATATTTAAAAGTAACTGTTGAGACTGTTCATGTATGAGTCAGGTTTAGTTCTGTCCCAACCAGTGCATTACGAATATGGGGCGCAAAGAGTAAAATAATTAACCCCTTTTATATTTGTTTATATAATAAATAAGAAAAATATGTACCAAATATTTATTCAATCTTCCATATATCAGGCCTGGAAATAATTATTTGAGTCCAGCTGATCAAAATGTCCAACATCAGTCAATTTGTGCCGGACATTAAAAAATATATTCCTGACACACAATTTAATATGAACAATTTAAACAAAATAAATAATTTAGTTTTTATGGTATATACATTTTATTATTTAATTTTTCACAATTTATTCAATAGACACAAGCTGCATCAAGCTGACTTTATACAGAACTGTTATTTTTACTAAAAGTTAAAACATAAGTGTCGGACAAAATGACTGACACAATTAACTCAATAGCCTTGACCAGCCACTTATTTCCAGGCTTGTATATATTAAATATTTCCAACATATATTAAATATTTTCAATATATAATAAATGTCATTTAGGTAAATCATGTATATATATATTTAAAATAATTTAGCTAAATGAAACTTAGATTTAAATCATGCTAACACTTATTTATTAAATATCTACAATATAATCGAAGAAGTGGGGATGTTTTCCCCCATCCCTCCAGTATTTACGCCCCTGTATATGCTGTTCTGTATCTGTGCATATAAAATTCTCTTGCTGCTAAAGCCTAAAGGAAAAATGTAGCGGATTTTCTCTGATGACTGTCACTATGTCAAAATTATCAAACAACTGACATTTAATAGCCTATGATTAATAAATCAACGCTGTAGTGGTCCAAATAATAACTATTATTATTATTAATAATAATAAAGAAAGAAAGAAAAATAATAAAGACGATGTGCTGCGAACTAATCCGAAAGTGACCGACGTTCTCCGAAGGTTTGATTATTCAAACGAGCACATTTTCGTTTCATCTTTTGTGATCAACACTACACGTGAAAATGGCAACAAGCGAGAAACGATCGCTTGAACAAGATCAAGAAACTGAAACGGGTGATGATAGTGATTGGATAGGTCCTATGCCAGAAGAAGCTGTAAAACCAAAGAAAGCAAAAGGTATAAAATGGAAGATGAAACCATAAAAGGCATAATGTAAATGTTGGCATAGCAGATACACTATACATAATACACTATACAGGGGTCGAAATTCAGGATTTTTTTATTTAAAAAATTATCGCTTATAATCAAAATCTGGACTCGGTCTATTTTAGTTGGTTTGTCTATAACGAATCTGTGCACAAATCGGAATAATTATGTTACAAAAATACAAATCTTCACTTTAAGAATACAAGTTACAACATTAGAAGAAAAAAATGTGTAAAATGTATTAGAAATTAATTTTTTAAAAGGTTGTGTGATACCCAACACTCATTTGGCATTGTAGATTTACTAAATAACATGCAATATCAATACATACCAAAATAAGCAGAAATTGTCACTGGCAGAGCTCACAAACATGACATTGTGTTGTCTGCCTAATAAGTTCAGAAAGTCAGGTGACATATATGTTTTACAATACGACGAATTCCTAAAATGTTAACATCCAACCAGGTAGAGATTTCTTTTTTTTAAATATATAAACAGATAAGATTTGAAAGATTTGTTGGTTGATTTTAATACTAATAGTAACATAATCAAGGTAAAAATTAATCAGTTAAAGTGATTGTGTGAATCTTACAATTTGTGTGCGCAGAATTTATCTCCCTTAATAGACTAGAAACTGATTACTCGAGAGTATATAGTCTATTTACGCTATTTGGAACATAGACGTTTGTCAATTACTTTAGTTTGTGTGAACCTAGGCAAAAAAAGACTAAGTTTTGGAAATAACAAAAATGTCCTATGTTCCAGTTTTTTTTTATTACTTTGTTAAATAATAATTTAAAATATTACCTATTCGTTTGTATAGGAAAAACGAGTATGTTTCACAGCGATGATAAGGATGGAATACGAATTCATTACAAAGTGATGTAACTACCCATTTTAACATTCCGAAAATCTCTGTAATTTCCGGTAATATTCGTATGTGTTCGGTGTTTTGTTTTAATAAATAAATCTTTGCAAATATGACATTGATATTAAATTATGATAAATATATTTATAAAAAATAACATGTACCATAGAAATGCATTATACAAATAATTACCTAACAGTAACATCCCCATTTTTATATGGATTTGTCTGACGTCTGCAAAAAAAAGAAAGAGAGCGGTCTAATTAACACCAGCTTGAAATGCAAAAACAATTGTTTTGACTGCTGTTTAACCAATACAGAACTAATGGACACACCAATCCAGACAAAAAATATGACTTTTTTTTTCAAACATCATAAACATTAATGAGGTAAGTTATTTATTTTGTTTTTTATTATTCAAAAACCATGTTACAATAGCACAAAGAGACTATAGTATCCCAAAGGAATAGTGAATTTAAAAAAACACTATTCTGTCATGTAGAATGTACTATCCCTTTAAAGATATTGATGATTATAAAACTAACCTAAACGTAACAATTTATTTGGTGAATATTATCCGTCCCTACAAAGAACGAGCCGTTTATATTTGCTATTATGTGAATTTTCAACAAAAAAGTCCCAAAACGAACAAAACATTTTCTTCACAGATTTTTTAGTGAAGCCATTAAATTTTTATCCAATTGTGACCAAACTTACATTCTCGTTTTTCTCTGTCATAAAAGATTATCACGATTTTTTTGTACCTGTAGTTCCTTTACAGTTACACCATTGTAAACATCGCCACATAGTAATGATGGTTTCAAATTGAACGACAAAAGAATTATAACACATGTACTGATCACATAAACTTATTACGTTACACTATGTAAAAAAGCAGTAGCAAGTGCATGCATATCATTACAGTGTATGCAGCATGTGAAAATAGAATCGAACGCACTCCTTGCCTTAATCTCATTCAAATTTCATTCATAAAATAGTGGTTTTATTTTAACGATAATAGCAGACTTACAAGCAAAGGCAGAATATTCACAAGAGGATTTCACTAATTTGTGTTTTATTACAAATTTCCTGACGGAATACTAGAAGATTAGTTTTAATATTCCATTACAAAAATCAGTATGTTCAGAATAGTGTATTTTTCGACCCTTGAAACAAGACATTTTAATTTAATTTTTAAATTATGTTGTGTTTTTTAATTATGGTAACTTTTTTGGAATCCTTACCACATGATACTATACTATCAAACCCACCTTCCTTGCACACTCATTCTTGCAACTTTCTCAAAAAAGAAAATTAATAAATTAGTCACCATCACAGTATTGTCACTATAATATATTTGTTTTTTTTATGGTTTTTGATCAGATCTGTCATTGTAGAAAATGGCCTTGAAACACTGGTCAAAACAAAGCTATAAAGATGAAACGGCCCTTGCAGTAGCCTAAAATTTTGACCATTAATGACCACTCCCACTCCTGGACTTCCCTCCATATATTATGGTAATAAATGAGTGCCTAGACTTATCAACTAATTTAAGTCTTTGATGATAATTTGTCTTTATTACTATAATCAAAATATTCTGTCATGGAACACTGACAACACCAGTTAAAAATGAATATATTCTAGTTTTTTCTTTGATTCATTTTGTAGTTCTATGACAAATGTTTGTTTTTTCTTTCAGTTTTAGAATTTGAACATGTTTACCTGGAAAACCTTCCCAATGCAGAGTACTATGAGAAGAGTTACATGCACCGAGATGTTTTAACCCATGTCGCCGTTACCAAGTTAGTTTATTTACTGAAATTACAATAACTATATATGTTACATGTATCGAGATGTTCTAACCCATGTCGCAGTCACCAAGTTAGTTTATTTACTGAAATTACAATAACTATATATATTACATGTATCGAGATGTTTTAACCCATGTCGCCGTCACCAAGTTAGTTTATTTACTGAAATTACAATAACTATATATGTTACATGTATCGAGATGTTCTAACCCAACCCATGTTGCCGTCACCAAGTTAGTTTATTTACTGAAATTACAATAACTTTACACGTTACATGTATTGAGATGTTTTAACCCATGTCGCAGTCACCAAGTTAGTTTATTTACTGAAATTACAATAACTACATGTATATACAGCTAGATTGTAAAATATACACAATAATAAACCAGAAACAAATAAGTCTGGATATCCATTTTGTTGAAGGGTCATTTTAAGACTTGGTGTTTGATAAAAAAGAAAACCTATTGAAATGAAAATGAGCAGTTAAAGTGCTGTATTAAGGAACTTTTTTTTAAAATTATGAGAAATGTGTTTTTGTTGTGTGTGTTTTTACCCTACAAGTGTAACTGTTATCAAGTTCTGTTACAGTTAATGTAAATGTACATTAATAATTATACCATAAAATGACAAAGAATACATCTGTTTCAGGACTGATTTTATTATAACTGCAAGCAAGGATGGTCATCTGAAGTTCTGGAAGAAGATGGATGAACATGGTATAGAGTTTGTGAAGCACTTTAGGAGCCATCTTGGTAGGAACTATTTTCACTTTTGTTACGTACACCCTGGGTGTAGAAATATCTTTAAATCTTCCTGTCTGCAGGCACTAATCTAGCTGGTGAGAAAAAAACATCAATGGTATAATTTGTTTTTTAATATTATGCTGCAGTGAATTTTCAGAGCTACTGCCCCAAAGGCAAGTGAATCTTTTTAAAATCTTAAAACTCTGCTTAAGCAATCACTGACTTAACTTCACCCATTTTTTATCAAACATTTCACTTTTCTTTGGGAAGGAAGAAGTGAGTTTTACTTTTCAATCCCATATTGGAGCCCGTGGCTATATATTTAAAGATAAAGTTAAGGGTTGAAATTGTGATAACTTTTCAACCAATTTTTGTTGTCTTGTTTGACTTTCTTTTTAACATGATGATCTAGAATTATAAATAAACCTAAAAATGCAGTTATATCATTTCGTAGCATAAATATTTTGATGTTAAGTGGTTATCTGAGTATCATGCTATGTAGGTGAAAGGGCTAAGACAAATATTTGATGAATTCACTATGATTGTTTTCTGCAGGTAACATTCAGCATCTGGCTGTCAGTACAAATGGAGAATTCTGCTGTTCAGTTTCAGATGACAAGACTGCTAAAGTATTTGATGTTGTTAATTTTGGTGAGTTCTAATTTTTAAGCAAATTAAATTATACATTTCTTAGCCTAAACCAGTCCATAAAACATTTAAACTAAGGATCATTAAAATGAGATTTTGAGTAGAATAAAATAAAATTTGCTGTATTCAAATGTTTTAATTTATATGATTTTTATTAAATTTGAACATTATTTATTCTGTCTGTATAGTGTTTATGTTTCTGTTTTAGATATGATCAACATGTTAAAGCTGGGTTATGTCCCCCTGTGCTGTGGTTGGATCTTTGCTGCTGGAGATGCGATTGCTGCATTAGCGATGTAAGTGTAGCATGGGTCAAAATACTACCATCCCTTAGGCTTCTGGTTTGGCCAGCACACATCACCTGAGATCATGCGATGTTTTTGTGTGTATCACAATAAACTGGCAACTATTGTTCATTGTCAAACCTGTATAAACAGCCACCTATCAGGTAATAGATAGTGGCCACTTAAGACAGGTTGCTGTTAAACACATGGCAAATTGTACTAAATTAGCTGATTTGGGATACAATAAAGGTGGCCACATTGACAGGCTTAACTTTGAATACTTGGTTTTTTAAGTAAAATATATCTGCTTTGTTTTGGTTTTGAAATATCTTTAAAGTTGATTTCACCACAGATGAAAAAGTGTCCCATTTGCAGTTTGGGCAGTTTTCCATTTCAACCTGTGGTCCACAACTGGTTCATCAAAGGCTGTGGAATGTGCTGTCCTATCTGTGGGACGGTGCATATAAAAGACCCCTGCTGCTTATCAGTGGGTTTCGATGATCAGATAAAAAACAATGTGCTCTAGAGGCGTAATAAAATAAAACAAGCTTTACTTTCAACGGATTTCTAGCCAACAAAACCAGATGATTATTACATAATATAAATGTTACGTAGCTGTTAATACCTTTGTCTACAGATACCTATAAACGTGTTATTTTCTACTGTGTGCATAAAATGTTTTTATTTTTATTTAAGATCTGAGAAGGAAAGCAATGTTATCCATGTTTATGATGGTAAAGGTGACGGAACTCCTCTGCACACACTTGAAAAATTACATCACAAGCCAGTCACAATAATAACGGTACACATTTGTCATTATCATGTGTGGTTCATTTAAACTTGTTTTATAAACACACAGGGATTTCACAAATATGTAATGTAATAAATTATTTTAAAATCATAAATATATACTGAACAGCAAAAGAAATGCATATTTAATTTGCAATGTTTGATTGAATAAAAGTTAACCATATTTTGATTTGATAGCTGTATTGCTTACTGGAAGCATGTGCGGAGAAGTGTAAAGTGTGCACAGCATGAATGGTTATCATGAATGAATTTTTTTATCTAATTTGATTAAACTGGATGTGAACAAACATTTTTATTTCTTTTGTTGTTGAGTATATAAATAATTTAGAGAATTATTAAAATATTTATAAGCAATATTTTGGTATATGATATACATTTTAAATAAAAAATAATTTGAGGGAGCTGTTTCTGTAGACATCACTGAAAAAATAAGACAAAATATATTAATGATTTTATCTTTGTTTTCAGTATAACCCAGTGTTTGAGGTGGCGGTTTCTGTTGATACTGGTGGCATGTTAGAATATTGGACTGGTCCCAACTCAGATTATCAGTTTCCTAAAGGAATGCAATGGTCATATAAAATGGATACTGATCTTTATGATTTTGTTAAGGTTTGTATTATTAACTTCCATTGCTACTCCTATTTGTTTGGCTGAAATTGGTTTTCGCATTCTCTCAAACAATAAATCATTATGAGTGTGGACTGTAAACCAGAAACCTAACATTAAACAAAATCATACTTTGTATATTGTTCAAATGATGCTGAAATCCAGTGATAATTTAAGATAATATATATAAGTTGCCAAGGGCTGATACAGTTCTTAGGATTGTTTCAAAAATGATCACATTGGATATATTGCTAATTAATACTACTAATAAAATACAATTTGTTGAAAATGAAAAACATTTGATTTTGGGAGTGTAAAAATGCATCTAAATCTTCAATTTAATATTTTTTTGAATATATGTAATTTCATTTAGACTTGTTACACAAAATTCCTTAGAACACTTACAAAAATTAAACTGTAGAATTATTTTTTAAAGGAGCTAAGAATAGTCTTCTTGCATTTTTCTTTTAACAAATTATATTTCTTGCATTTGTCTTTTAACAAATTATATTTCTTTCTTTTACATGTGATTTGTTTTTATATATTTCCAGTGCAAGACGATTCCTACAAGTGTTGCTTTTTCTCCAAATGGGAAACTAATGGCCACATTGGCAACAGACAGAAGGGTAAACTGGCTATTAATAACAATTTTAAAAACTTTTTTTTATTCTACATTCACAGTTCAGTCATTGCCATTTTCTGTCTTTGTTTATGAACTGGATATTTACTAATTTTAATAACTTCAACATGGAGTGGTGGGGGGGGGTGGGTCACTTGTTCTTTATAGGCATATTTTTCATCACATGCTATGTTAACTCACTGCTAGTCTCTGTTTTGTATACAAACTGGATTTTACTCAGTTTAATGACTTCAGTATAATGTTTTATAAATTATTTCTATTGCTCTTCAAGCATCCATGCTGTGATAACAATGACATTTTCCAAATACATACATACTGTTGACAAAGAAAGAGGCAGTGTAGAAAAACTCGGGCAGATACCCACATTATTGACTCATTGGTTTGAATTTGTAAATGAGGATCACAGAAGAAGTGAATTATTTGCCAATGGTTCACAACTGATATATATCAAAGGGAGGGAAGAGCAAGTAAAAACTGATTAATAGTAATTGAAACATTTTCTGTGATGAGAACTGATTTCTTTTCTAGACATTTGTTTGAAATTAATGTTTTACACTGATAGCTGGTGAGTAAATAATGAATTAGTGTATAAATAGACAAACCACACCTTTCCAGGTTTTCTTAATTTATTTTAGAAAATATATACATTTTTTGTGCTTTGCTCATTTTCTACCAATTAATTTTTTTTTTTTTCAGGTGAGAATATTCAAATTTGTAACAGGTAAACTGAGCAAAGTGCTGGATGAATCTCTTAAACAGTTTACACAGTTGCAACAGGTAAAAATCATTCCTGTTTGTGAATGCTCATCATTTTAAAAATACATTTTATACTATTTTTTAATAATAAAATTGTAATGGTCATAGTTTTGAATCACTTTTTCAAATTATTATAGGTATACTGAAAGGAAGTTATATTTGAAATTTAATTCAACAATTCAGTAGAAATCTTATATCACTGACTTATTTTTGTCAGAAAATTGGGTGCAATTTAAGTCCTTTACTCAGTTATTGATATTATATACAGTTATGTAATGAAACCTGATTTAAGTGGCACACATAATTTATTAATAGTAGAGTAAGATTCTTTGGGCATGCAATAAAACAGATTTTATTTTTAAAGAAACTTACTGAAAAAGTTTGTTATTTTGTTTGTCAGATCAAACAGCAGCTACCTAACATGGAGTTCGGAAGGCGACTTGCACAGGAAAGAGACTTTGAGAAGTCAGACAGCTTTTCTCTCTGCAATGTAGGTAAGATTTCTTTGATACTTTGCAAAATAGTAAATACAAACTTCAATAACTATTATTACAATTGATTATTAAATGCAAATACAGTGCACTCTGTGTAAACATCTATCTAAATACAAAAACATATCTTAATACAGTTGACGAGACATTTTCGTAGGTTTTTATTTTCATGGTTTTCTAGGGTAAGTGTCTAACCTCAAAAATATAAAACCTTGAAAATATCTGAAAATACCACAAAAAGTCAATCCAAAATATTAATTGTTAACATCTTAAAAAACTGACACGTTACTGGGATATTTTATTTCCGGTCAGGAGCAGAACATAGGAAACATCAAGATAACAGTATATTCCATCCAATAAGTTATAGTTGTTTGAATGTTGATTATATTTAATTACTATATTTAATCTCGACTTTCTATTATCCAGTTCCTATCCACTTTAATTACTATATTTAATCTCGACTTTCTACTATCCACTTCCTATCCACTTTAATTACTATATTT
>JAULBS010072211.1:0-36739 GCA_032355785.1 Symmetromphalus regularis | reverse complement strand
AATATATTTTCTGCTCTGTATTTATGTTAAAGTATTATATGTGTGACTGTATCTTGGATTAGTAGTTCTATTATTATCATTATAGGAGTCTCAATGTGTTATCCCTTATTTGTTAATCTTCATATGTTTTGCTAGCCGGGTTGATAGGCTATCAACTATTTGTATTTTTGTATAACAATATCCACTGGTTATTGTGGATACAATAATAAGTCATTACTAAACGTAACTGGTGTTGTTTTGTTCTTTGTTAGTTAGGGGCCATTGTTTTTAATTTATCATTCCCCTAGAAATGAGCCAAATATTGATTACTCTCTCGGGGTTAAACGGGATCCCCGTGACAACTCTTCTGGATCCGCCACTGACGTCAATGAAACGAATTAGGTGAACCAATGAAAGGAAGGAACTATTTGGTGGGCTGACTATATGCTGCTATAGGTTAACCCAACAGGCAGTGTGTCACTGACAAATCAGCGGAGTTCTTGTTACGAAATCAGTTCATTGAAAGATTACCTGCATTCTGAGGTAAGTCGTTTATAGCACTCTTCCGTCACAGAGATTCGAACTCAGCTTCTTTTAATTAGCAATACTCAGTCTATTTATTTTTGTTCAATGATGTCAACCCCTGAAAAATTTCATCTGGGCGTTTGAGCGGGGGAGGGTGCGAAAGGGAGTAACCGAGAAAACTTTGGATTTTTTGTTTCAAAATGGTGCAATCTAGAAGCATCTGAGACTTTCTGGCAGCCATGCCGAATTTAGACCTCACTTAAAAGATGGTGTATAATATAGGTTTGATCAGCAAAATATCAGTCTGACAGCTACTATCTCAAAATTCTTAATATAAGATTGGGAAAAAATATCTACTGGCCCGGAGACTAGCGTCAGTAAGTATTTACTCACCCCCAGCTATTTTTACAAGGGTGAACGTTAGTTTCTATCCCTGTAGAACTATAAATATAATGAGATTAACAAGACAACATTAATAAGAAACATTTTATTTAGTGGTATTTTACTTTCTCATCAGACTGCATCATGTAACTTTGATATTCCATGTTCTGAACCCTTTATACCTAGAGTCACTTCATTAAAAACCTGCTGACGATAAGATCATTGACGCTATCCCACGATACATCAGCTTGAGAGCCGCTGTCCCATAAAAATCTATCCAGTTTTAGGGCGTAACCGAGTACTAAAAACAGTTCGGACAAAGGGCTTACGATGCCTACACACCCTAGAAGTAACCCGATTTATTTTTGTGACTTTCAGATCGCAGGCGGCCGTGGGGCAGTTTCTCAAACTTAGAGACTTGCGGTCAAAACGGATAAATAGACATCTAAATTTTGTAATTTTAAAACTATGTTTTAAATGTAACCAGGGTTATATATTGTAATTTAATTATCATTAGTATATTAATTAATAATTATATTATTAATTAAACTTATCTTTATTTCAGAATTTAGTATATTATTGATATTTATCGTTTGGTTAGACAAGAGACATTTGGGTGCTAGTCATGTGATCGGTGCACGTGAAGCTAGTGACAAGAGACAATTAACTGATTACATTGACAATGACAGTAGCACTGCATGCTGGGTAATTTTCCACCTTTTCCCGCCAATTTAACCACACCCTTGTCATTCCTCATATTTTCTGTAGTCGGAAAAGCTTCGTTTTTTTATCTCAATACTAAACAATAATTTATTTAACTGCAGAGTTAAATTTATATCAACTTATTATATACTTGGTCTTGTGTTAAAGCCAGATGTCTGTTTTTTTTGTTGTATATTCCAAGAAATAAACCCATATGATGATGACGTTTCGTTCGTTGTTTTAACCCTGGGTTACATTAACATGCTCATCCACTTGCAACTTTAATCTTGATAGTTTCTACTTTGCTATAAAATTTGAAAAAAATAAATAAATAAAGAGTCTCAATAAAATAAGGCCTTGACTCCATACTGATCAAGCATATGGTTTGGTTGTTGCAGTTTTGTTTGTCCATCTGTATAATCTGTATGATTTCACAAGTAACAAGAGAACTCAAATTGATTCAGAAAGATCAGCATATTCATTAAACATGCATAAAACAGTATTTTAAATGATGGACAAATAACAGTAATAGGAAACAAACAAATGAAAAAAATTAATAAATTCTCTGTGTTGATACATTTATGTGTTGCATCTGTGTTGATACATTTATGTGTTGCATCTGTGTTAATACATTTATTTGTTGAATGTGTGTTGATACATTTATGTGTTGAATATGTTGATACATTTATGTGTTGAATCTGTGTTGATATATTGTATGTGTTGAATCTGTGTTGATACATTGTATGTGGTAGATCTGTATTGATACACTGTATGTGTTGAATTTGTGTTGATACATTTATATGATAAATCTGTGTTGATAGATTGTATGTGGTAAATCTGTGTTGATACACTGTATGTGTTGAATCTATGTTGATACAGTGTATGTGGTAAATCTGTGTTGATACACTGCATGTGGAAAATCTTTGTTGATATATTGTATGTGTTGAATCTGTGTTGATACATTTATGTGGTAAATCTGTGTTGATACAATGTATGTGATAAATCTGTTGATACTCTGTAGGTGGTAAATTTGGCTCTGACTAAGAAAATAGTTTCAACATAGTTTCAGGTTGTTCAAAGCATGGTTAAGTTAACCAGGAATTACTGGAATATTACTAAACCAAATTTTAATCACTGTAAATAGTAACCCTAAAAATATGTTAAAAATTAATTTGTTATAGTCCAAGATATCCTTAAACAATCTAACCAAACCTATTTCTTGATTTTCTGTAATGATATTTCAGAGAAATTTCACCTGAACGATATTTAACTTAGCCATGCTTTGAACAACATTACCATGGTATTTACCTTTTGATGAGGTAACTGAAGGCCTCGAGGTAGCATGACCATTAGCTGTAAATACAAGAAACTTAACATTTCATACAAAATCAAAACATACACCAGTGCATTTCAGTAGAGTACATATTGTAAAATAATAACAAACATTCTCTAAAAATAAATTTGTTAAACATGAAAGTACAGTAATATAACTGACAACACAGGAAAGTTTGTCTTTATTTATAACTTTGGATTTATCATGATTTTTACAATAAAAACACCAACTAAATTTAAGAATACAGATGATCTCAAACGTATTATCTTACTAACAAAGCAACACAGGTTATTTCCCTTGATCATGAAAACAATTAATTTTCAAAATATCAAACTTATATTAAAAACGGGTGCATCTTGAAAGATATTCTTAAGAAATTATTCCTTTTAACTGTAATTGTCAGTCAGAATTTTGTGTGGGTTTTTTGTTTATTTAATTATATTTTTTTAAAGGAAAGGTGTAAATGATTTGAATTTCAAATACAAGATAGTAAAAGTTATTTCCCTTTATTAAGAAAATTGTAGATGGACAGTTTTACACTTTAATATTAAAAGTCAATGGATCTTCAAAATATTTTTCATACAAATGCTGGGAAAGTTAATTCTGTAAAAAAAATACAATAGTTTCATTTAGGAAATGATGTATTTCAATTTTCTGTATATATAATTTTTCTGGAGGATTAAATGACTACAAAACAGTCAAAGTTACTTCCCCTAATTATGAAAGATGTAATTAAATTAGACAGGCAAGACAATTTATTGTGAATATCTTTGTATTTTACTGAATAATCTGTTACAGGTGTATTATATAAATTATTCTCTATGATTACTAAAGAATTTCTGTTAACAAGAACTGTTTTGAAGAATTGGTGTTTTTGTAAATTGGAACCACAGGGCAGCAACGGTTGTCTCCCCTGGTTATCAAGTAAGTACATGTACTTGTTATTGAGGTAAAGTAGATTCTTTGTTAAGTAAAATAATATTGATTTATGATAAAGTATACTATATTATTATTTCCAGGTCATAATGACCATGTTACGGTTGAGACTTCCTGATTTAAATGTTTTACAATAAAATTAATATTTTTAAGTATAACATTATATATTATATATACAGTACAGAAAATATATCAATTGATATCAAGGTGATATATTATTCTATGTTTTTTACTAATTAAATGTTGTAGGAGTCTTCTAAAATTAACACACTGATATTATTTTAAAATTCTCTATTTATACCAAATAGTTATTTATTGTAAAAAGATAATAGCTTTATAGGAAGATGACTTAGAAAATTCACTTACCTGACATGTTGAGCGAAAGCATTGGTTTTGGTGTTGGGGGTCTTGGATTGCTGCTGGTAAACTCGTAGGTAGCAGAGAAACCCTTGCGCTCCCCCTTCTCATCTGAGTAGAATTGAATAAAGAGATATCTCTGTGATGAAATCAGCTCCACCTGATTGTGCAGGTCACAATAATGTCCAATCACAACAGCACTTTTATCTCTCCCATCATGCACTTTGATGGCATCTTTACTAAATTGACAACTGCAATGCAATGAATAGAAAACATACTTCTAGGAAATAACCCATCATTTGTATTATAGATAATTCAAATTTTGATGAAAAACATGACTATGTGAAATGTGGTTAATGATAGTGCACTCAATTAGTGATGAAGATAACTATTTGTGTATTTGTAAGGAAAAGGGAAAGGTTGTTTGTTCAACGACACCCTCCCCCCCAGCATGTTGTTTTTTCAGTGGCTAGTAGGTGTTATACATGGTGTTTTGTAACTTATGGTCTTTAGAGGAAACCAGTTACTACTACATAGGTTACTCTTTCAAATTAGCAAGAGATATTTTATATGCACTTTCTCAGACAGCAAACACATACCGTGGCCTTTGATATACAAGTTATAGACAATTGGTTGGTGCAAGTAGCATATTCCAACCCACAGAGTCTTCAAGAGCACTCACTCTGGGTTGGAGCCAGTATGGAGATTAGAAATCCCTTGCCTCTAGACTTGATCCTAGTATCTACCCACTTTGAGTCTGAAAGCATAATTACTATATCTCTGGGGCTGGTTAGTATCATTGTAATGACATTTCCATCTATCTAATACTAATGCACATTGTCCAAACAAGATACTTGTGGGATGACAAGCTCATTTACACAATACAGGATATTCACCATCACCAACTAATATATGAACACTATACTGGAGATATGGACCATTGTTTCTAACATAATTTTAATGATCTTTCTATTAATGTTTTCCCCAGTGTTTTGACCTTCAAGATAAGTTCATATTAATAAATCATCTGACTATAGTATTAATTTAAGTACGTTAGAAAAAATCATTTAAAATTGTCTGTTTTCTTTTAGAATACTATTGAGATCTATTGGGTATCTCTACCATGGATAACAAGGGAGATTTAACTCATGTGGAGATGATGTGGATAACCATTATTTTAAATGTTGAGTTAGACAGCTAAGATCTTTTATTATAAACCAATTTATCTATATGGTTTAGACAGTGCAATGTAACTAAGAAGATGTCTTCACTGGCTCTGTCAGGAAGATTACCAAAAACCATATACAATTAAAAATATAAAAATAGTCCCTTAAGATTTGTCTCATTTTATATAGAAGAATGAAATGAAGATGAAGAAAGAAATGGATAGATGGGACAGATATTGGTAAATTCATTGCATACAATTCCTCCTTGAGTATTTGCTCAAGAGAAGGAGAGAGTGCAAATGATGAAACTTCTGAAGTTTTAAAATAATATTTTCCTTTAGATGCTAAGTTAATGTTTTAACATAACAGTGTAGTAATACAAACCCATATCTTTTACCATCCGGGCTGCAAGCGAGACAAGTAGAAATAAAAGTGTGCACATTAATCTTAGTGCAGTGAAAACACAACACAAAATGACAAATCATATAAGGGAAATGATTCTGTTTAACCTAATGGTGTAAGGGAAGCAACTCTGTTTAAACTAACTGTTCAAACGGTTATAGTAAACATAAGGAACAATTACTTGGAAATACAAAGGGTAATTCTGGACTGATAAGTGTTATTTAAGTCAGTATGGCTGCACATTTCATAATATTGGCTATACACATTAAACATAGAAAATGGAAATGTATCACCAAGCAACAGTCTACATGTATGTCATACATTACTTACGGGGAAATGTAATGGAACAATAATAATTATGATGTTTGGCTTGAAAAACTACAGTCTATGATCTTACTCATATTTCAGTTAACAGATGCATGTTTGTGAATATCCAAACCCTTTAGGGATGGGGTGTCTGGTAAGTAACAAGAATAAAAACTGTATACCCAGTGTATTAGCACTGTTTCATTTCAAACAACAATTTTTATATTTAGATCCTTACTATTTGAAATGAGTTTTCACAAAACTGGCTAAGTCTGTAACTTGGATAAAGGGTGTTAACTGTATAAATACTTTGAATTTTGTGAAAACAGTCTTCAGTTACACTTTATAGCCTTGCCAGTTTCACATCCATATTTCACAAATTCATAATAGTAAGTATTTGAACTTACATTATAAAAGCATAGAGGACACTTTTTTTTTTAATTCTGCTTATGTCTATACTGAACAAAAAAGTTTAATATAAAATATGCACTTGGATGACAATATTGATTTATTATCAATTTACACATTTATTAAATTAAAAATAAATGAATTAATGAATTACATAAATTCATTTAAAATATAAATTATTTACAAGAATAAGACCTTACAACATGTCAACAATAAGCATATTTATTCTGTATGGAAGATTCAAAATTAATTTTTGCTAAAAACAATTTGCGGAGTATATTTTACCATGTGACTCACATAGACTATTATAAAATAGTGTGTGGGTAATAAATTGTATTATAGCTGTTTTGACAGTGATTCATGGGTACAGACTACCATGGTTACCATCAGTTGAAATATATACCATTCCACTATTCCAAAACCAGTGATTTTCAAAACAGAACATTTCCATCAGGCAAGTTACAAAATCATGATAATAATTCATTTTGAATTTAAATTTTAAAAATATGTTGGGTTTTTTCACAAAATATAAAATTATTATTAATGTTATTATTTTTTTTGAAAGAATTATCACTGTCTCTAAACAGGGTGTGCTGGATGAAGATTTAAAAAGAGGATCCAAAGCTATTTAAAGCTTTTCGATACTGAAAGGTGGTCTAAATATGAAAAACAATTAAATTAAAACTGAAGATTGTTTAAAGGGATATTACATTCTCAAATGAAAATGTTTGTTTGAAATTCAATATTCCTTTGGAATAATAATTAAAAATTATATTTTGTGCCCTTCTTTTATAAACGAACAAAAATGGAAATAACTCAAATGTTTGAAGCACTTACCTCCCATCACTTGGATATAGCTGTATATTTCTGAAAACTATTTTTACTTTTTCCTGTGGTCCTGCTATAAAGTGGTATTGGCAGTTGTAATTTGGTTTATAATTTTGAGGATAAAATGGTGAGAAAAATTTCCCAGATTTTTTATTTTTATTGCTATCAAAATAATATGTACAAGGAGTCCCAGGTATCTTTGTTCCATCTATAGTGAATTGATCTGAAAAAATAACAAAACAAAAAAATTAGTAACAAAATAGTTGAAATGTGTTTATATAACAACGAAGACTTGTAAATGGTCCATACATAGGGAAAACAGACAGTTAAATTCCAGGACTTTTAAACATAATATAAATTTATTATCTGCCCTTTTAAACCTTTGAATTTTTGTTAAGATGTCAATGTTCATCATCAGTTCTCTCCATTATAGGAGAGTGATAACTCACACTGACCTGACACTCACACACACACAAACTTAGAAAGTGGTGAGCGATCCTGAACTCTCCTTTCGTTACCTCAATTTATTCAGCAAAACATGATCAAACCTGATTTTCAGGTGAGTGACAGAGGACTAATAATATATTTAAAATTTGGAAATATTTGTGTCTTATTTTCTATTTTTGGGGAATACTATTACATAAATATTTTATGTTCCAATACCTGTTCTCATCTATCCATTCCCTTATTGGTTTTCAGATCACTCATCTGTATTATTGTTCAATGTGGGCTTTAATACAGATTTAACAATTAAATTTCAGTGAATACCTCTTTTTTAAGTTTCTGAGCAAAAGCCAAGCATTTTCTAGCATTTATTTCAAAAACATATATTCACGTTACAAGTCTTGTTTTAATAATTTAAGTCTGTATGGCTGTTTATAGGAACAGAAATTGTTACTCGCCCCCACACACCAGGCAAGTAGAAATCACTGGGGTATGAATACAATTTAAATGATACTAGTTCCATGGACTAGTAGATATTCTGTCCACTGAAACACACTTTTTAAGATTTCCAATTCTATTTATTGTCTTTGAAAGATAGCTGTATACTACTGATGATGTATATGATCCTTGAAAAGCTTTTTAGCAACAGTCTGACTTCTCATAATTGGCCAGAAATTTACATTTGCATCTTTAAATGACATGGTTCCAACCAATAAAGGAGGCTAATGGTTTGTTCATGGGGTAGAGATTACTAGTCTCCCAGGTGAGTGGAATTATTTCCTCATTTCTTACCATGGTTTTAATAAAATTATGTTGGATTTAGCAACACAGCCTTTATATATATATATATACACATGTATATAGACTGACAAAGTAATATGAAAGGTTCATGTAAAATGATATGAAGTATAAAATGATGGCCAGCATTAAGCCATAACTGTAGTTTACTGAAAGACAAAACAGAATGATCAGTTTATATATTTTTGGGTTAATATTGTCTTTCAACCTTTTTTTTTTCATTATTAAAAATACATGAACCATAATTTCTCATGCCATTTTTGTTTCTATATTTGAAAATTTTACTTTTTTTTCAAAAAATTTAAAAACCTAACTGCATTTTAAACGGTGACAGGATTTTCAAAATGGCGTTCACATTAACATAATTCTGTTTATCATGAAAACAAATCAGTGCTCTACACAACTAAAAAAAAACCCATTAAATTATTAAACTGCTAATATTGCCATGTTAAATGTCAGCCATACATAAAACAAATAGAAAATGTGACAACCAGTTTTATATGACATCCCTCATGACAGACAATGCCCACTCAAATACTCAAACCAAGTCACTTAATTTGATTTCACATTCCCCATCATTTATATTCTCCCCAGTGAAATACAAAAGAAGTTTAAAATTGATTTTACATTACTGACGGTTACACCATATAAGCTTTTGATGAGTGCATTATTTCTAAATCGATGCACTAAGTGATTTATTGTTTTCATTTCCAATGTCATTTGCTCCATAGACCTTAAAATGATGTTACTTAAATATTAAATTTCCAATTGTAGTTTTTACAATTATATTTAAAAATGTATATGTATCATAACAGCTAACTATATACATATAATGTCTAAGGAAGGAAAATTATTTCTGAAAAGTTTGGCTTTCCTAGCTCTTTTAATATATTTGTTATGTTTGATGTCTGTACAGACTATTTATTTATTTAACGACGCCCAGCACAGAAGTAAACATTGGCTTTTGGGGGCTGTCTGTACAGACAAAGTCATGACACATTAACAACTGTTCTTACTTTCTCTGAACCATAACAAATTAAGTTGATAATAGATGAAGAGGTATATTTAAAGCTTTGTTAGCAACACAGGAATGTTTAGAGTAGTGAAAACACATCTAAAAACCAGAAAGTGCTGCCAACTATTGATTATACCATACAGCTTGCCTGCATTTAACTAGACTATAAAAAATAGCTTCCTGAAAGACAATAATTTTAAAATATTCAATAAAACATAATGTAGGTCAGAGTTTTACAAAAAACAGAGAAGAATTCCCGTAGACATTTCAAAATTAAAGTTATTTTGTTCAAAGTCTGCAACCAAGTTCAATGGATTTTCTGTAACTTTAAATAATGTTTGAAAGTAATGAAGACATCTGTACAGTGTTAGGTTCTCTGTTAAAGTCATTCACTGATATTCTGCATAGAAATCTAAGTATCCTTCTCAGTAGACCCATTTGCAGTTTGGGCTATTTTCCATTCCAACCAGCGATCCATAACTGGTTCATTAAATGCCATGTTATGTACTGTCCTGTCTGTGGGACCCCTTGCTGCTTATCGGAAAGATTAGCCTATTTGGCGGCAACTGGTTTCTTCTAAAGATATATATCTTTGACATCCAATAGCTGATGATGAGATAGAAATCAATGTGCTTTAGAGGCGTTGTTAAATAAAACAAACTTTACTTTTTATAAACCTATGTAGTGCTGTGGTTTCATTGCCATGTTTAAGACTAGTAGGTACAGGATTTTGAATTGCACCTAATGTGTAGAATTTTTAATCTCAAAACCTTGATATACAGATGGAAATCTAAGTCCAGTGGTAATAAAATTATATTGACACGAATCCAAATAATAAATTTTTTAAAAATTCACTGTGATCTGTATTTTATACAGGCAAGCTAAAGAAAGCAAACTGAGAACCATTTTGTTATACTAAAATGGTCTAAATGAAAGATAGATTTAAATAATTGCCAGAATAAAGAAAATAGGTTTAAAATTAAATATAAAGATAATATATCCAGGTAAGATTTTAGGTGCGTATAATAGCATGAAGAAAATAAAGGATATTGACGAAAAAATATATTTGTTCAATTATATTTACATTAACATTCAATAAACAACTGTATACTCAACCATTAATATTTTAATAAGTCAGTAAATACAGTTCACATTGTCTAAGCACAATCTGTCTAATCCTCCAATTGTCTTAACTGTTCAAATTGTTTTTGAAGGTGAATAAATCTCTGATCTACTAACCCAGCACAGTAAAGTAATGAGATGGAGATTGATTTTAAATATATACATATATTTATTACATATTATGTACTTTTCAGGTTTTTATATAATTATTAGGATTGTTGTAGTATATTGTGTATGATTTGGTCACCACCAGTTGTAAGGTGGTCATGATATATTATGTAATGTCTGTACTTTATATTATGTCATGTCTGTACTTTATATTATGTAATGTCTGTACTTTATATTATATAATGTTCGTACTTTATATTATGTAATGTCTGTACTTTATATTATGTAATGTTCGTACTTTATATTATGTAATGTCTGTACTTTTTATTATGTAATGTATGTACTTTATATTATGTAATGTCTGTACTTTATATTATGTAATGTCTGTACTTTATATTATGTAATGTTTGTACTCTATATTATGTAATGTCTGTACTTTATATTATGTAATGTCTGTACTTTATAGTATGTACATCTTAGAGTGGTCAGGTGGTGGTTATATTATGAGCACATTTTATATAATTTATGTGCACTTTTTATGTTGTTTTAAAATAAAATGGCCATTTCATATCTACTTGGATTTGCTTTTTTTTTTTGTTCAAATATTTCATTTACCAGTAGCTATCAGTTAGCTCATGATAACCACATTTTATAAATATATTTATGTATTTCTGCATTTAATGCATGAATACAAAATTGTTCTTTAGGGGATTCAATGATAAAAAAGTTAAAAGAAAAATCAAATTCTTTTTTGTATCTGATACATGAACAATATACTGATGTCAAAGCCATATTACAGATAATAAAAAAAGACCACATATATCTGGGTTTTTTTGTCTAGGCCATGTACTTGATTCACAGTATTATAACAGTAGTGCAGTGGATAATCTGCCAGACACACAGCTGGTAGGCAATGGGATCAAATTCAGTTAAGTCATGGGATGTTTAATGCAAGCTCCAACCCAGAATGAGTGATTTGCAAAATTCAATGAGTACACCACTTGCACTGACCACAACTGTTATATCAAAGATCATGGTATGTGCAGTCCTGTCTGTTGGAAAGTGCATATACAAGATCCCTTACTACTGATCAAAAAGAGTACTCTATGCAGCTGTAATGGTTTCCTCTAAAGACTATGAGTTGCAAAACACTATATGTCTGACACCTGAAACTTGATGAATAAACAATGTTATTTCCAGAAAATGTGTGATAACGATACACATTTCACAACTGTAGGACAAATAGTGTATAGAAGTATTATGGTACCAATAAATTATGGTTACTAGATAGAAGAATAACATGTCTAACCTCAGCCATGTAATTACTAGTATATATATTAGGGAATATTGTGTTTGTGTGTGTGTGTGTGTGCGTGTGCGCGCGTGTGTGCATGAATGCATGCATGCATGCATTCATGTATGTATGTATGTATGTATGTATGTATCTGCCTTTAATATTTTGAAATACTTTTACAAATGTTTTTTGTTAATTTGTACTTATTTATTTTAAATAATTAACAAGATAATTAATAATGTTACATACTGAATTTTTTTTTTTAAATTTGATTATGTATCAAAAATCTTTAAGCATGTTTCCCAATAAACATAAGAAAAAATAATAAGCCTTTTTAAATATATATGTATGCCAGAAGTATTGTATATATATTTTAAGTTGTGCAGTGCTAATGGGTTACCAGTAAAAATGACATATCAATTAATGTTTTTTACACTACCTGAATTACCCATATAAATTACTAACTTAATTTTAACAGTTTGATCCTCTCAGGGGATGTTATGGTTTGTTAGGCACCATTAGGCACAATAACAGGTATTTGGTTATGTTCCATTTTATTGATCATGTTTCCTGGCAAACAAAGCCTTTACTACACTACAGTTCATTTTGCTCATTCATAATGGAAGTTAAAAGACAGTAAAAAAAAGCATATAGTTATACAGAAAATAGTTCATACCGCCACCTGAATCTGAAAGTAAGAAAATATAAATAAAGCAAACCAATGTGTGTAGACTTGTTCATGATTATAATAATTGTATTTTGTTCAAGATGTCATTAGCCAAAGTACATTATTAAAAAAATAAAACAAGTGATATGTGTAAATCTGTTTCATATGATAATAACTATATTATTGTTCATGACTCTGTTAAAAATGTTATTTCATTGTAAAAATATCTTGCAAATGGTATTTGTAGACTTATTCAGGATTATTGTAATAATTATCTTATTGATGATTATATTAATATTATTTCTTTACAAAAATATCTTGAAAATGATGTGTAGACTTCTTAAAGATTATTGTATTATAAAAAGGCTTATTCAAGATTAAGTTAACATTATTATTTTATTACAAAAATATCTTTAAAATGATACATGTAGACTTAATCAGAATAATTATATAAATGTCTCATTCATGATAATGTTAAAATATTATTTAAATACAAATATCTTGAAAATGTTATGTGTAGACTTCTTAAAGATTATTATAATAAGTCTTAGTCAAGATTAAGTTAACATTATTATTTCATTACAAAAAAATATCTTTAAAATATATGTGTAGACTTAATCAGGATTATTTTAATAATTATTTTATTTATGATTCTATTAAAATATTATTTCAATACCAAAATATTTTGTGAGTAATATATGTAGACTTAATATTCAGAATTATTACTAGAATAATTATCTTTTTTATGATTAGTAACTTATTTAATTAAACACTTATTTTGCAAGTGGTATATGTATACTTATTCAGGATTATTGTAATAACTGTCTTATTCAAGATTATGTTAACAATACTATTTCATTACAAAAATATCTTGCAAGTGGTATGTGTAGATGTATTCAGCATTATTATTGTTATTATAATTTGTATCTATCATTTCATTACAAACATATTTATTGCAAGTGATATATACAGATGTGTTCCATGTTTACAATAAGTTTTATTTATGATTATGTTACCTATGATATTTTATTACCTTTACTGTCTACTTTTTAAAGACATGATGAATATTGATAAATGTCTGTATATAATTGTGTTCCCTATGTAAAATGATAACCAATTTATACGATATTGTAGCAACAAAACATAGATTTTCTGTAATTCATGTATAAACTATCAGTACAGTTGTTAGGTATGTATTCGAAATAATACACGAGAATAAGGATTTTGACACAATAGATTTTTGATAATTTTAGTAGAACAAGAGTAAAAATAATGATATTCTGGACATAAAAATAACTTATCAATAATTATATGGCTCTAAAATGGAGAATCAAAAGAAAGAGAGGGGTAAGATGTGTTAGGAGTGATGGCTAAATTAGCAAACATAAATATAGAATAATTACTATGTGAATAAGCTTGATGGATATAGTACAAACTTGTTTCCATTAAAATTAATGAAACAGTCAATATATTAAGAGTTATCATCATATAATAAATATATTTAATAAAAAATAATATGTTTAATTTGTTTTCTATTTACCAATTTAAATGCAATTATCATATATTATTACTATTATTATTTTTTCATATTACTGTTTACATATAATTTTTTCGTTCCAGTAAGGACTGTTGTAAGTGTATGTCTTTTTCTAGTAACAAGACTTGGTTACTTATCAAGGTATAATGATTGGTAAAGACAGAAGAAGCTAAGGAAGAAGAGTACAAAGCCATACAATATTGAACATTAATGTTTCCATGACGATATTACCATGAAGAAATTTATGAGGAATATTGTAAAAATCTTCACTTTGTTCTTGTGAAATTTCTGAAATGCAACGTGGCAGAATAAACATGCATCTGACATAGGATAAGACAGTAACATGAAACAGATGTTCATGGCTGATTGAAGAATATGTCCATACGGTGCAAAACTTTGCATTAGTTTTGCATGACAACTTTTTTAGATTACAGCTCGCATCAGTAATTGTGTTTTTTAAGTTTCCTTTGATCCTGAATTGTTAGTCAGCTGACTAATTTCCTGCTCAGATCTTTAGTCAGTTTTACATTCCTTTTTGTGGAACCATTATGTTAATATATAATTAATTATTTATACAAAAAAGACCAAATATTCTTTATCTCTGTGATGAATTGGAGGCCATTTTTTAAAATTGTTAATCTGAATTAATTATTGACACAAAGAAGACAGAATAATTATTCTTTACCACTATAATAAACTTGTGGCCATTTTTTTTGTTTATAATGTTAACTTGTAATTAATTATTCACACAAAGAAAACAAAATATTCTTTATCACTATAATCAACTTTAATTTTCTGCTTAGATCTTTAGTCAGCTTTACATTCCTTTTAGTGAAACCATTATGTTAATATATAATTAATTATTTATACAAAAAAGACCAAATATTCTTTATCTCTGTGATGAATTGGTGACCATTTGTTTTAATTGTTAATTTGAATTAATTATTGACACAAAGAAGACAAAATAATTATTCTTTACCACTATAATAAACATGTGGCCATTTAAAAAAAAATATATATTAACTTGTAATTAATTATTCACACAAAGAAAATAAAATATTCTTTATCACTTTAATGAACTTTAATTTCCTGCTTAGATACTTAGCTTTACATTCATTTTTGTGAAAGCATTATGTTAATATATAATTAATTATTTATACAAAAAAGACCAAATATTCTTTATCTCTGTGATGATCGGGTGGCCATATTTTTTAATTGTTAATTTGAATTAATTATTGACACAAAGAAGACAAAATAATTATTCTTTACCACTATAATAAACTTGTGGCCATTTTGTTTTGTTTTTAATATTAACTTGTAATTAATTATTCACACAAAGAAGACAAAATATTCTTTATCACTTTAATGAACTTTAATTTCCTGCTCAGATCTTTAGTCAGCTTTACATTCATTTTTGTGAAAGCATTATGTTAATATGTAATTAATTATTTATACAAAAAAGACCAAATATTCTTTGTCTGTGATGAAGTTGTGGCCATTTTTTTGTTTTGTTTTTGTTTTAGTTAAGACTTGATAAAGTCATGTGACAAGTTGAAAAATGGGAAATAAAACCCAGGTTTTATACCGATTACTGCCTGAACACTACCATTGTGATATTTTATTCAAATAAAGGTTGATTGTTTCACAGGGCTTTAGATTGCATCCTGACCACTGCAATAAACACTTGTGTTCAAACCAGGTACAACCAAAGTATGTTTTTTAATAATCTTTTCTCTTTGCTTTATTTTTGTTGTTGGGATTTCGTACAACTCAAATTTTGTTTACCAATATATAATTTAAGTTTAATTTCATGTCATATGGCTGTGAATGTTTGTCTTCTCTTAGTTATAATAATATCCCTGACTTGTGGTTTTGCTGTCTGTTATTAGCTGGTTTAAAGCCTTGTTTTAATATATTATAATTTATTTATCATCATTTATTTTTTTATATAAAATTTTGTTTGCCTAGAAGAGTAGGAAACAAACACTTTATTACTACTACATGTACGTACTTACAATAAGTAAAGAAGAATCATTAAAATCAAAACTGACTTACTTTTATCTAAAAACTGGTATCTCCCTTGAAAGCCCGAGAAGTTCCCAGGAAACCCATCTGCATGGAGTTCTAGAATGAGGCTGCGACTTGCTGAGTAATATTTTTTGCCATACTTGCGGCCAATCATAGTTATGTTGCCACACAACTCCAAGTCATATCTATTATGTTCATTCACTTCTGGCCTGTCCAGATTTAAAAATAACCTCAAGAAATCTGTACACACACTGAAATAAAAGGGAAAAAAATCAGTTATTATTATTATTATCGTAACCAAAAACAAGGAGTGGGATCTAGCTCATTTGGTACAGTATTTGCCTGAAGTGCTTTGGTCATAGGATCAAACCTCACTGGCAGACTCATTACTAGATTATTTCCCCCATCTCAGTCAGTGCCTAGTGCCAGGTATATTAAAGGGCATGAAATGTGTTGTCCTATTTGTGTGAAAGTGCATATAAAAGATACCTTGCTGCAAATGGAAAAACGTAGCTGGTTTCCTCTGAAGTCAAAATTAACAAATGTTTGACATCCAACAGCTAATGATTAATAAACCAACTTGTTCTATTGGTGTCATTAAAAAAACAATTCCCCTCCCCAACAAATCTGACTAAAACATGCTAGTAAATAACATTCATATGACTGCCTCATTTTATTATTTGCCAAGCCTGTCAACGTGCTTATTACTATGGTTAGATTCAGTTAGCCGATTCACCAGTTTAATCATATTTGGGTTCGCATGTACGTGCAGCAAGATTCGCTGGTTTACTGACAGTAAGATTCTTTGGGTTATTGAGTAATTGAGTTATTGACAAAGTGAAATTATATAGATGTTGGTATAGAAACATTATAGGGGCTCACTCACAAAGAAAGAATGAATTCACTGGTTAATGACTGATTAGGTATATTTACAACCAAAACAGGTATTGAAATACATGTAAATTTATTTATAACATATTTTTAAAAGGATAATGAAGTGAAAGGTAGTTTGAATCACTCTCCTAAATAATTCTAAAAAGGAAAGTATTGGTAGTTTCACAACAGATTATTTTTTATTCAGCAGCTGCTTCCACACAGACTACACTTTCTGATTAGCAGCCAGGGATGTTTTATATGCACTTTCCCACAGACAGAACAACACATACCACATCCTTTGATAAACATGTGGACCGATGGTCAGTGCAAGTGGTGTACACCTACATACTGAGACTCACTCTGGGTTGGAGTCAGTCTTGAGATTTGATCTCAGTACCTATAGGCAATGAGTCCAACAGCTTAACCACTATATCACTAGGTCCGGTCCTAAATAACTACAACTGAACTGTTTACACAAAGGAAAATGATGCTACATGTATTGGAATACAAATAAATAGATTTACAGCAGACAGGGCAAGGAATAATGATACCATATCTATTAAAATACAAGTAAATTGATTTACAATAGACAGGGCAAAGGATAATGAAACTGCATCTATTGAAATACAAGTAAATTTATTTACAACAGACAGGGCAAAGGATAATGAAACTGCATCTATTGAAATACAAGTAAATTGATTTACAACAGACAGGGCAAAGGATAAAGATGCTACATCTACTGAAATACAATAGACAGGGCAAAGGGTAATGAAACTACATCTCATGAAACAAGTAAATTGATTTACAATAGACAGGGCAAAGGATAAAGATGCTACATCTATTGAAATACAAGTAAATTGATTTACAATAGGCAGGGCAAAGGATAATCATACTACATCTATTGAAAAACAAGTAAATTGATTTACAATAGACAGGGCAAAGGATAAAGATGCTAACTCTATTGAAATACAAATGAATTGATTTACAATAGACAGGGCAATGGATAATGATTTTCCACTTGATGTTTGTAATCCTTATCATACATCAGCATCAAAAACATCGGAGGTTTTCCAAGCTGTTCACTTAAATGCCTCAAAGTGAACAAAGATTCATCAGTTAAGTAAATATCATTTAATCAAATGCCGCCAAGAACATTAGAACATCTTTTCCTGTTTCATACATTTAGTACAAGCGGATAGTAAAGAAATGGTTTTCTCTACCCAGGGGAGATAATTAATCTTTCAAGTCTCATGTCCCATCTGCAGCAAGGCTTAATTGCTATGTTAGTGTCAGAAGCTGAAATGGAGGATCAACATTTGGAAAGTACGGTTAAGCCATAATGTCTAGGTGGAAATGTCCTAGGGAAATGAAAAACGAAATAGAAGTTTTAACTGGAAATACTGGCAAACAATGGAACTTGGTGACAATTATATTGCTCTAGTGGGAGGTCCACTGCATAATAGATGTTTGTTTGACATTTGATGATGGCTCCAGTATCTAGGTGGGAAACCCACAGAGTTAAATACAAAATATGACCTACTACAGATGACAATGGATTTTCAAAGATTTTTCTTTCATTGTATGGAATTTTTAATGCATCTACTCTAGATGTACAAAATGATTCTTCTTAACTGTTTAGTTTTTATGCATAAAACCTTGAATTTTACCAAAGTTGGTTTAATCATATTTTATTGTCATCAAATGAAAATGTTAAGGATTGACCAACAGCCTATATAATATGGTCACTCCCAACAGTTTACATATATACATATACAGTCAACATCACAGAAAATAAAGTGTTTACATACTATCATTTTTGGTTGTGTATGCTTGACAAAGTCTGCTTGGGGTGCAATAGGTCTACAGATTAATCCACGTCAGTGGAACCATCTAGTTATTTTTTATGGTCCAAAACTGATATATTTGGTGTCCTGTCTGTGGAAAAATGCATATGTGTGACACTTGTTGCTAGGTGGAAAGAACAGCTTATGTGGTAGTAAGTCATGAGTTACAAAAAGACGCCTAACAGCAAAATTATAATTAATGTGCTGGAATGTCAGTAAAAAACTTTTTTTTCTTTTCAACCATATCAAACAAATCTTAATAAAAGACAGAGTTCAAAGGATATTTCCACACTATGATTAGATCAACCTTATTATTTGAGACATACACCTACAATTTAAATATAAGCATTTCCACTGGGAAGGAAAAACAATAAAATTAATTCTATCTCACTGTCACATGAATTGCCATAATATTCGACTATAACAACATGCATCTGAAGAGTGGCAGTCTCTGATTGTAGTTGAATAAGACATGAGTTAACTTGGAGCAGATGCTATTTCCCTGGACAGAACTGGTTAGACGAATTTCACACTGGTACTGCCAGAAAGCATTCCAGACCAGAGCCTTCCATTGGCTAGTAATGATCAAGTGAACACGTCCGGGGTCTCCCTAGGATTGGCAGTCATCTACAATTTTGTTGGTGTATGTCCAAGGCGATTACCTATTCCAGTGGGAAATAACACTTCTTGTGTTTAATCGTTTCTTCCAAGTGGGTTATTGCATACAGCTATATGGACGGCAGGGAATCACTTTGTCATTACTTACAATGCTGTGACACACCATCCTAAAATACACAGTCTGAGTGGGATATCATATACATTGGATGCAGATTAGTTTTATCTTACTGCAATCAAGTCAGTCTTGTCTATTTTGAAAGAGCAAAAATGTAATAATTGACCTATATCTGATATTTTGATGTATGCATTTTGAATACTAATAATTTCTGTGCAGATATAAGAATGTTTCTTCGGTCATGTATATTTCCAAACAATATAATTGTCAGTTTAAAACTGCATCTAAGGAATGTACAGGCAAATTTGTGAAGGCCTGTACTCATGAATCACTGTCAAAACAATAGTGATACCAGGTGTTTATGAAAGATTTACATATTATGTCTGACTTGTGGCACCCACCATAAGCACAACCCATAGCTATTTGGTAAATATCCATGCTTTCACATGAAGTATGCAACTTAAATGGCCTGTCTCCAATTTTTGTACACATGAAAGTCTTGACCACAATCAGTCCTCATTAACAGGATATAATACCTCACGTTTATAAAACTAAATATCATCAACTCTTAAAAGATGTCTATATTCACCATTTTAACTTCATGACTAATACTGTAACTTTAATAACCTCAACACAAAAATACAAATTGGTTATTGGAGAGTTTAATACTGAAGTCTAGGCTTTTGTTATGTCTTAAGTCTAGACACTAAAGGCTAACTTCACATGTTTGTGTTTTATCATTTTGGGTTATACTGAAACCTAGGTTTAACATTGATCTATAAAACACCTGGAAACTCATAGGAAAATACATCCTAACAGTGTGTTTACACACACATACAGTATTCTTGTAGACTAGTGTTAGAATTGTACTAGTATTAGCAAAATCCAAGCATGCAGAATGAACATCATGAATTACCCTGAGTTTAACCCAGGTTTAATCAATTGACAACGCAGATATCTGAAATTCACCCTTAAAGTTTTGTAAGCATGGAACCTGAAGGTAATTAATGAGTACAGGTTAAGACCATCTTGTGTACAGAAAGCACAGAATATTGGGCGTACAGAGATAGAAACTAAAGCTTGCACCATACCCCATGTGAAAAAAATATCATGGATGACTGAAAGTATTTCTTAATTCCAACTCCTGTACTAAAATGTAATCTAGCTAAAAATTGATCTCACTCAGGTGAAACAGACAAATTTATTGTCAACGGGGGCCTAGTATGCTTTAAAGGTTTAAAGTGTAGCTTTAAATGAAGTGTGAAGATTTAACGACATGCAGTTTGCATGAACTTTTTAGTCTTCAGACCAAAGCTTTTTCTGCCTTAATTCCAAGCTGGAAGAGCTATTGTGAAAATAGGCTTTCCCAACAAATGTCACTAGGTTATGTAATGTATGTGCTTAGAATAATCTCTAGCTAGATTCTTGTTTCAAAAGATATATTGAAATATTTATAAGCTGTTTAAATAAAATAAAATGATCTTTGAATGTTTCTCATGTAATATGCTAGGGATATGCTCATCTAAAAG
This sequence comes from Symmetromphalus regularis, assembly GCA_032355785.1. Lineage (NCBI taxonomy): Eukaryota > Metazoa > Mollusca > Gastropoda > Neomphalida > Neomphalidae > Symmetromphalus > Symmetromphalus regularis. Next base: position 15,421 of record JAULBS010072211.1, on the reverse strand, counting down.
GCTGGTGTAATTCAGTGCATTAAAATTTCAACAGCCAGTATTTTTGGAGCCTGCATATTACCGTACATGTTTTTTAATAAGAAACATAAAGTACTGATGCATCCAAACTTAAGAATAAAAAGGTAAAGATTACTGAATTCTTTTAAGAATTATTTAAATGACATAGGCATGAACAAATTATAATTATTGGGTTTTGTTGGTGATTTCAGGCAGGTTTTGTGGTCTACAATTGTCTATAAAATCCATAAGTTATGCGTTGTCATCTGATCTCCAACATTCAAAACCCCTCATTCTCGTCCTCTCTTTCACTGACATCTAAATCATTTAAAAGTTTTTGTTTCACCAGATATTTTCTCACTGCCTCATAATATTCAATATCTGTGAACCCTTCAAATTCACTTATCTTTACCATCAGAATTCTGTATCTAAACGGAGCGGGATGTAGCTCAAATGGTAGTGTATCTGCCTGTGAAGCTGTTGGTCATCGGATCAATCCTTCTCAGTGGACCCATTTGCTATTTTCTGTTCCAACCAGTGGTCCACAACTGATTCATAAAAGGCCATGGTATGTGGTGTCCTGTATGTGGGAAAGTGCCTATAAAAGACCCCTTGCTGCTTATCAGAAAGAGTAGCCTTAGTGGTGGCAGCAGGATTCCTCTAAAAATATGTCAGAATAACCATACGATTGATGTTCAATAGCCAACGATAAGATTAAAATCAATGTGCTCTAGAGGCGTCATTAAATAAAATAAACTTTACTTTTACGTATCTAAATCAACACAACCATTCCTGATCATGTTATGAAAAAATCTGCAGAGAAAACAGACAGTGTTTACAAAGAGAAAATTGTGATAAAGGCATTGCCACGCTTCAAAAACACACCATTTGCAATTGCAAATAGTTCCTATTTATAAATATTACATCATTTTCCCCCATAATTCATCTAAACATGCAGGAAAAACAATTTTGAAGGACACATGATTATGTTGATGTCAGTAGTCTAAAAGTTAACAACATCTCAGCACAATGACTATTAGATGTCAAACATATGGTATTTGTGATATATGGTCTACAGAAGAAAATCACTACATGTACTACTCTCCAGTTAGCAGCCAGTGTATTTTATGTATAGTGTTCTACATACAAGACAGCACATGGTTTGGTACACCAAGACTACAGGATAGAAGAAACAAAGTCAATAGTTCATTGAAGGTGATAATCCAATAACCAACTGAACTTCAGATGTGCGAAAAACAATTATTCTATATGTTTCTGTATTTAAACTATTGATTTATTTCCTATTTGTAGTAAATGTGATCTTTCAAAAACTATTGATCACTGACATGATTATGGTTATCATGGAAACATATCAGTTTTCAGAATGGCATGGTGTTTAGTGCAGGAAAATGTAACCATACTTTGCATCACAGAAAACTGCACTTTGAAACACCAATGTATTCAACTGAAAAATAAGGGGGAAGAATACAAACCACTGCCCTTAAAACCTTTCATACAATGTAGAGAATATTAAAAAGGTTTTTATTTCATAACTTCTTGTATCATATAGTTGATATGTTAAAAAAAGGCAGTTGAAAAGATCAAAATATGAAGAGAAAAAAGGTTTTAAAATGTAGTTTTTCTCATAAAAATTTAATATTCAAAATATTTTCTTAAAAATTTGTATAAAAATTGACATTTGGTTTCTTTTCCAAAACCATTTTCCTTTTATCCTATTATCCTCAGAAGAAAGATTATTGTTAAAAATAATGGTAGCATCTGATATGATAAGAAGTATAGATAATTGTTTGGATGTTATGAGTATTATCTCATTGTAGGCTTTATGTACAATGATGGCAATTCTAACATCATTGCTGGGATCAAGAACTTTAGCACCACCTAGCCCAGGCAAAAATGCTAAACTATTTCAAATAGCGACAGATGAAAAATCAATAGGCCCAACAGTTAGGGGAAATAATAATGGACGAAGTGTAAGATTATGTGTGGATGAAACACGGTGGAAAGCAAACGATCGCCTGAGATGAATGCGCTCACAGTAACTACCACAGCACTTCTCAGCTGCCTTGCCTCTGGGTTTGTGGTCCTTCAAGAACATCAGTCATAAAAACGAGATAAAGTGAATTATATACAATTATTACATTTCCCAGGGAAGTCCGAGGTAAATTGGATGCAGCCTGATCATGTTGTGCTGGGTTTTTTATTATTACATTGTAGTTTAATATAATTTACAACCCACACAGACACATTCTAACATGTATCTAATTCTGGGAAACTTTATATGGGTTTGATGGCTTTTATAAAACATTTTGGTTAACCTCTCCTAGACAACTTAATATGTCTGCAATTTGTTTAAAGTTCATAATAAATTTATCTTATGAAAAGATATTTTGCTTAGCAGGAAAATGTCCAATGCCATGATGCTATGATCCTCAATGAAGACATCAAATGTTAATTATTCTGTAAAGGCAAAAAGGTATTCTTTAAAACTGTGCTTTTTGTAAACCAACTCATGGTCTTTTGAGGAAACCCACTACCATCAAATATATTACTCTTTTCATTTGGCATCAAAGATTTTATATGCACTAAGCCAGTTGTGGACCATTAGTTGGTGCACGGTGTGTACACTAACCCACTGAGCCCATCAGACTACTCACTTTGGGTTGGAGCTGGTGTCGAGATTAAAAGTCCCTTACCGTGACTGAGATTTGAAACCAGTACCTACTACCCATGAGTATATCTTAACTACTGTGCAACCGTGGCCGAAAAAAGGTAAGGTATGTGTTATCCTATCTGTGAGAAAATATTAAATACATTTAACTTTCTGTTAGATAGGTTTTTCTAAACGATCTATAATAGTCAATTATTAACATGTAATGTCCTCATGTAAAGTTGTGTAAACATTCCTTTCCTTTTAACAAAGGTAACTAAAATCCACTTAAGAATTCAAATAAAATCACAATATTGGTACATTACATTTATTCAAACATGGAAAAGTTTCATGTAAGTAATAATTCTTTATAACAAATAAATTATCTTGGGAATTTAAAAGATTTATATCTTTTTTGTATGATTATCTTGTGAAAAGTCATGTCATTGGAAAATATGCTATAAATCTTCCTTTATAAGATATTTCCCGTGAAAATAAATATCCTGTTACATGCAATATTTTCAATAGTTTCCCACTATCTAACTGCTTTTTGCAGATTGTATTCTTCTCGTCAATATCAACTACTTTCTAATCCATTCATTAACCTTTGCCTGCAGTGATCTGCCCCTAATTTCCGCCACAACCTCGCTGCACACCGCAGACAGTTTGCTTATAGCTCATGGTGTACAGAACGTGCTTTCCAATCAATATCGCTACTTTGATCCTTGATGTCTTCAGGTCATCCCACAAGATACCTCAACTGGGTAATGAGTGTCAGCCTCAACAGAAAACAAATGTCATCTTTATGTGCTGAACTACCAAACATTACATACTAGACAAATATCTCAGAGATATCAAATTATCATTCTTTGATCGTACCAAAGTTGACATTCACTTGCCCAATTTGTATGTATAAATCACATCTCCTGTTCTAAACGAAGAAATAAAAACCCGGGGGATTATTTAACAAAGAAAAGCGATAGTGATGATGATGTGTTTCTTCTAATAAATAAATCAGACATTTATTACCTACTTAAGCTGAGTGTCTATTATTCATGAAATCAATCCAGGGATCTGGGCATGAAATAGAGAAAACAGTCACTGATGGTGATCTAGGTGCAAACTTACTTAACACTATCTTCTACAATTAATAAATATTAACAATATTAGTTTCTTAAAACATCATTCATGGGTCATGTAGACCACTTTTCCCCTACATTGGGGCAGTTAATTGTAAACAAGGTATCGGTGAATTTTTTTTTTTTTTTTAAATTAACAAAATGATAACTTCTCTTTCTGATTTCCCTCTGGAAATTATGTTGGACTTTATGCAGTTAGAGGCTATGTATTGCATATGTGGAAGCTCAACTATACCTCTTATCTTTTTGCTGATTACTATTTAAGTTTACAAAAACTATCCATATTTTAGCTATGTATTCAGCAAAAACCATAATAGACAAAATAGAAAAAAGTTCAATTTTTAACCCTGATTTAATAAACATGAATTCAACTTTACTGTAACACTTTTTTTTTTAATGTTTTTTTTTTATTCACAGATACCCTATTTACAATTAACTGCCCTAATCCAGTGAAAAAGGAACAAGAGGTCTACATGATGTTTTAAGAAATTAATAACAATTTCGAGTAACCTTGAATTTGACAACATTTACTGTATCATTTGATACAATAAACATGAAATAATGTAATCTGAATAAAGGAGAAACTGATAAAAGCTAAGAGACATTTTGGCAAAATGTTGAAGGGATGTTTTGGGATCAGAACAACTCCTGATGATATACTAAGTGGATATTCTTTTTAAATAGTTATAACCAATATTGGAAAGTGATTGTCCATGATGATGAGTAGCATTTATGTCCACCAGACAACAAATGTTTCAAGAAGATATTTCTGTAATCTGAATGCCAAAACTGTAACAAGATCAAAGCTACATCTGTCGATAGACATTCTTGTAACACCTATTTCAACATAATATCAAATGAAATGGAGATAGCCATTGATCTTGTCCATAGCAAGTGGACCTTCTTTTAACAGTTATTTCAATGAACATGAAATTAAATGAAGAATACCCTTGGTTATGTTTGGTACAAATGGATATGTTATTAATATTTTGCTCATTTATCAACAGGCAGAATACAATCAATGGACAGGCAACTAGACATCAGATAATGACAAAATATGGCTTACATTCCATGATAAAATGTTATTGGCTTAGAGGAAACAAATTTACATCTCAAGAAATACAGCTAATCAACATTAAGAAACATTCTATTATGGGCCAGACAAAACTAATTCAAATCAAGGAGAAAGTGACTGCAAAATAATCACCAAAACAACCATCTATTAACCCAGAATGTAGATGCAATCATGGGATGTTCATGTAAGTTAGCAGTAAATAATAATAATCCATTAAGAAAAAAAACATTTCTTTTGTTTAATGACACCACACACATTGATTAGTGAGTATTTATTGGTTATTAGTGACAAATATATCATATTTGTGATAATGGTTCAAAGAAAGCTGCTACTGCTACTTAGGCCACTCCTTCTAATTAACAGCAATGGGTCTTTCATATGTATCTTCCCACAGACAGGACAGCATAAACCACAACCACTGGTTGGAACAAGAAATAGCCCAATGGGTCCATTGATGGGGATTGATTCAATGACCTCAACTGAGGTTTTCCTAAAAACATAAAATTCTAATAACAGAGAAATCAAAATGACAACTGCTTTTCATCATGAAAATTGCATTTTCTGCACAATGCAGTCCAAGATAGCATATTTTTATACTTGTATGTTTTGTTTTCATTTTACAAATGAAATGTCTGAAGGAATGTATGGATTTTGAATGATGGTCAGGACCATGGACATGTATAATTATTATCACAAATTATCTTTAAACATATACTTCAAAATTAAGCATCTGCAATTTACTTTACCCAAAACTACTTTGAAATACTCACTTATTAGAAGTAGGCATTCTCATATCAAACTCCAAGAAAGTAAGTTCTATAACTTCATCGACATCACCAATAAATGTGTAAAGAATGCAAGCTGAGTCCCTGGGATAGTTCTGAGGAAAGTTAGGTGATGTAAAACGACCACTGCTGCCTCCGTAGCTCTGGTATATGACACAATCACAGGCTGAAAAGACAAACCACCAGTTAGATATTCAGCACAAGTCATGCACAGAAATTAAATTACATGACAAACAAACAAAAATGAACTAAAATGAATAAATAGAACTAATTTTATAATTATTACATTTTTTATTGGGGATGGAGCTTTATGATGGGGGTCCCAGGGGCAATGGCCCTTTTGCCCCCTTATAAATCCATATTCATACAAACCCTAAACTGATGAAGAGGAGGGGGTTCAGTAGCATACAGATTTATACCAATAGAAATATTGATTCATATCCCTCCCATAACTGACATTTTAAGCATAAAAAAAAGGCAAGACCAATTTACACATCACTTAGTTTCAAAGATAGAAATCATAATGAAGGGTTCATTGAAATACTCCAGACATAGTTATTACTGTAGAAAATGAAATCATATCATGATGGTCTCGTCTCAACCTTTTACCTTTCATTATATGATAATTGCTTTCGTAATTCAAGCAATTTTCCTGAGCTGCCAACAAGAAACACAAAAAAGAAACAAATGATTGTGTTAGTAATTTAATGAAAAATGAACACTACTAAAAATAAATATGTAATTATAAACTCAGCATTTAAACAACATTCTGAAATAGTTAAGAGCGCATGTAACTATGTAACTTGTACCTTTATGCCCCCCCCCCAACAGTTGATGTTTTCTTAAATAAATAAATTGTATCTGAATGTTAATAACTGCTTCTATTTAGTTTTATTACTAAAGTATGGTATAGTTGCAGTAACTATTCTTTCTTTTTTTTGGCTTTGACTTTTCCCACTTGCTATAATCATTAATCATCAACTCTTTTAATAACAGCTAAGTTTTTTCCTTCCCAGTATTTTCCTTGAAGATCATAAAACTTTAAAAAAAATATTATTACCTAAATACAGTGATAGTTTACTTGCATATTTTATTATAAGAAAATATTTATAGAGCTGATGTACAGAAAGGAGTTGATCTTTCGAATAGGTATTTGTGCATCATTATCTGATATTATGAAAGACTTGTTTTCATTGTCTTGTCACTACAAATTGGAAAATGGGCTGCAGGCTATAAAACTTGTTAACTAACAAGATACTTTTTTTAAAATATTTTTTGTTCCACTGCACCTTTAGAGCATATTGATTTTATTAATCATCTGTAAAATACAGTATTATAAAACACCGCTGCCAAAACACCATACATTACATGTTGGCTGTATCCTGCAGCAGATGCAGCAATTTTGAGAAGAGTGATCCAAAGATATTTTAAATATATTTAATGTTAGTTAAGACCAAACTATAATGGGAAAAAATTGTACCAGACACCAAATCCCCCTCCTAACCCCCATCCAATCTGCCTATGATATGGTTAAGCAGTTTTATTCTGCATGATTCCACAGGAACTCTGTTGCATGTTGGGGTCCATTTTTTGTAAAATTATTATTATATCTGTCTGAGTACTAAATGAATGAAATAATCCCAGTTTTATTTGTAATTTGTCGCACAGCCTCTGAGCTGGGCGATGGTGAAATCAATCCAATAGTAATTGTAAGAAGATACTGGATTGGCAGCTAGTGCAAATTAAGTCTGGCAATACATTGGTGAGCAGTGTTTTATATGATGGAAGCACGGTGATATATTATCTTGCTGTACGCCAGTGTTTTACTGTGTTAATGGGACAAGCACTGGGTGTCTTTTTCTTGATTTATTCTTTAATATCCTGATCACACATTGCCGCTAAATGGAAATGAATTAGAAAGCTGCGAAATCACTCCTTCTTGAAAGGCTTCAGATGAAACATGGCACAGCCAGCTGTTTTGTGAAAATGCCATGTAACTACCCAAATTGTCCAGCTGTATTCACATGTGAGTGCCAGCACTACATCAGATCAATAGGAGAAAGAAATGTCGCTCAAGTAATTTGATTTTTGGCTTGTTACCAGCACATCAATATTTGGGAATATGGATGACACAAGAAAACATGGGGGAAACTGTCCATGTCAAAATCCTATAAAAGATTCAATCTGATAATCAAACCAATAAATCCAGATCACAGATAAATCCGAACAACAAACCTAGAACTCCATGACCACATAAATCCAAAATGACAAAAGTCTTATTGTATTCTGAACCATAATTTTGCACAAAGTAGAGTCCAAGAAATTTATCTAGGAAAATTACCACAACTGATTCTATTTGATAATCAAACCAACAGTAAATCCAGATTACAGATAAATCTGAAATGAAGTTTTATTTTGTTCAAAATGTATCTCTGCACAAGATAAAGTTCAAAGGAAGTAAAAACCAAATCATGTTTGCCTATGCTCAGCAGTGATGATACCAGACCTGTGTTTATGAGAGGTAAGGACATCCTGCCTCACAAGTAACATCAGGACTCATTATGAAAGGCTGCATTGTAAATTAATAACACTTTTGTTCAATGTACACTGTACAAGAGAAATTATGATCTGAAATTGTCATCATTATTCCAACTGTATGCTTAACATAAAAGATAGACATGATGTAGGTGAGGGTGAGCCTCAGTGGTTTGTGGTGGGACATCGGACTTTCAAACTAAAGACAGTGGTTCAAATCCCATCAAAGACAGGCTTATGTGTCAAAATGTCCAAAAGGTTGACATCCAATAGCTGATGATTGATACATCAATGTGCTTTAATGGTGTCGTTAAACAAATATTTTTTTTTTTAATGATGTAGGTAACATATTATACCCTTACACATTTGCCTATATATTCGTAGGACTCTGCTTTAGACAGAGATACAGTTTTCAACAAGACACATTTAACTTTTTTGTATATGACCATAAACTCTTGTGAATCAAACATAGAATTTGTAACAAGTGTCTCTAATCTAGACAGTATTTGTGATCACACCGAGTGCTTACTGAGGCGTTATGATGACATGCTGTGTTGTTGATGACAAGCCATCATACTCATGTTTACAATAGAATTTCAATTAAATACAGCCCACAGCCTCACAACAAGTGCACTGTAATCATATTCCAATACTTAACAAACAGACGAAGCACTTCACATCGCACAGACCACATAGATGATACAGCAAGGAATTCCACGAGAATTATGATTACCAAACTGAATTATTTGGCCAGAAATCAATAGAATGCTCTATGTGAGATTATCTGTACAGAAGTAATTACAGTGTTCTGTGTATTTCAAGTGATAACGCTTTTCCAAGTCAATGTAAACAACAAAAGTGAGTGATCAATCAGTCAAACACTTAAAAAAAGTGAAACAATATCAAATTGCAGAAAGAAAGGAGTTCAGTGATCACAGCTGAATAAGCAGATATCATTTTGTACATGCTCAATTAATTGTAAACTAAGTCTTTGTAGTTAGTGCTGATGTACTCAGGTTTTACTGGATTAGTGTGCCATTAGAACAAAATAATCTTATAACAGATCTTCCCTTTCTTGGGCACTAAGATGGTGAGAATTTGTCCCCTTGAAAGGATTGCTTCACAACGGCTTGTTCTGATTAGCGTATTAAATCACTGACCTCTACAAATCAGTGGGTTTTTAATGACACCATTAGAGCACACTGGTTTATTAACAATTAGCTGTTGAATGTCAAACATTAATCATGACATGTAGTCATAAGAGGAAACCCACTACATTTCTCCATTGGCAACAAGGGATCTTTTACATGCACTTTCACACAAACAGAACAGCACATATCATGGCCTTTGGTATTCCTGTCATGCATCATAGCCTGGGATGGAAAAAAATAATTAGAAAGTGAGGGGTTTGATCCTAAGACCAAAGCACTTCCAGCAAACAATCTGCTGACTTAGCTAGATGAAGATCCCTGACCAAATCAGAGATCGCATGAGTAGATCTCAGTGACACTTGTCATATATTCAAACCATATTTTACAAAAGGTAGAATCTAACAGACCAAATAAAAATATGTTTATGCCTGCCCTCATGAATCACTGTCAAAACACTAATAATCCTAGGTTTTCCTCACCTGTTATACCTTGATCATAACTAATTTCAAGTCATTTTATCATTGAACCAGTACAAAATAAATATTTTAACATAAACCAGGTTTACAATATAAGTAAATTATTCACCTCCAGTATATAAAATACACAAACCAATTACAAATCACACAATCCATCTTGGTTGACAGTCAGTGCTTCATGTATCAGAAATATAATTAGAGGTTTAGAAGTCAGTGACACCAGTAGACAGGTAATGGAGACACGTCATTATAAAGCCAGACTTCTATAGGATTTCACAAATCCATTAATATATAGTATGAAACTAACTGTTATAGGTATTTCAAAAAAAGATAATAATACTAATTTAAACTAGTTTCTAAATATACATACAGGAAAATTATTACAAACCAGTTAGATCACACATATATATTCCTCTTATAGGGAATATATTCCATATAAAAGAATATTCTATAATAAATTCTATATATCCAGCATGTAGAAAAAAATGCCTATCATAAATTTTGATGCCCTTGAAAACATAAAAATGGAGAAAATTTTACTTAATATGTGTTATGAAAAAAATCCAACCAAATCATTAATACATTATTACATAGCAATCTGCTCTTAAATGCCAAAGGTTATATAGAAATCATCAAATATTGTCAGCAAGTGTTAAGAAATGACAAACACTGCAAAAATGATTGATCATTTAAATTAATGTTTTGAAATGATGTGTTCATGCTACTCGATGACTGCCAAAAGAAATGCAATGGAAAGTAATTTCCTTGCAATTCAGATGATCTGACGCTTCATGACAGCCATTTATCTTCTTTTTCTACTCAGTGAGGTGCTAATGTGAGTGATGACCATGACAGGAAGGTCTGCCAACAATATTTATGTTTTAGTAATTGAGCAAGAGTCTACTGAATATGGTGGTGACATGACAGATGACCATGATAGAAAGGTTTTCTCACAACATTTATGTTTTAGTAATTGAGCTTGGATGATTATTGAACATTTTTCTCAGGGCAGAAAGAAACATTTTCACACAACATTTATGTTTTAGTAATTGAACTTGGATGACTATTGAACATTTTTCTCAGGGCAGAAAGAAAGGTTTTCTACATTTATATTTTAGTAATTGAGCTATTTTTTTCAGGACAGAAAGAAAGGTTTTCTCGCAACATTTATGTTTTTGTAATTGAGCTTGGATGATTATTGAACATTTTTCTCAGAAGAACACAAAGAAAGGTTTTCACGCATCATTTATGTTTTAGTAATTGGGCATGATAACTGGTGACATGATAAATGACAATGTTAGGATAGTTTTCTCTAAAGTAATTTTGTTTTAGTAATTGAATTTGAATTGCTTCACATTTTTTTGTTTGCAGAACATGACAAAAAAGGTTTTTCTTATAACATACATGTTTTGGTAATTGAGTTTAGATGACTACTGATCCATTCTGCCAGACAAACAAATGCTGAACATTTTTGCTAGAAAAAGATGAAAGTAAAGTGATACTCTAATATTTCTGATTTGGAAATGATCAAACCTTCATCTTACTGATCAATATCATACTAATTTCTCTAAAATGACCTGATATATCTGAACAACAATATCATATTTAAAAATCATATGTCCGCACATTGGGATTTTAGGGAAAACTGTAAAGAGTTGAACTAAAAAATCAATGTCAAAGTAGAGATATCTTGTCAAAATGATCATACATGTTCTAAGCACAGGTGATTCCATAATGTTCCTGTTTTGTGACTGGGCCTGTAACAAAAATAGCTGAGCCCATGATGACGTATCTAACAAGTTAAAATGCATTTATATATATAATTTAGTGTCTTATTATATTATAATGTCCTAATTTTCACAAAATATTCAGCATGTTTTCATATATTTGAAGGTGCTCTCTATACTGAATATTTGGTTCTATCAATCAACATATTTCAACAGTGTACAAATTATTAATGATGTCATACATTTAGACATTAATATTATTTCAACAAGTACTCATACTTGAAATCAACTAATCAGTATTTCCAATCAAAAACTGTCCACTCTAATGACTGCCACCTGATTATGAAACTCAGAAAACTGACCTATGAAGAGAGTGATTAAAACAGGATAAATATGCTGATATGTGAGATGAAAAACACTTACAGCTTAATTAATACATCTGAATGGGAAAGTTATTTTCTATTTAAAATATATATATACATAACAATTATTGATAAAAAAAATGGATAAGAAAATGAATTCCAGAAAGGATGAATACAAACAGAAGCATTCAATTTATGATTTTGACAGAGTTCTTGTTGGTATGGTGACTTTGACAGTGTTCTTGTTGGTATGCTGATTTTGACAGTGTACTTGATGTATTTTTTGCTGTTGGTATGCTGATTTTGACAGTGTTCTTGATGAGTTTTTGCTTTTGGTATGGTGATTTTGACAGAGTTCTTGTTGGTATGGTGATTTTGACAGTGTTCTTGTTGGTATGGTGATTTTGACAGTGTACTTGATGTATTTTTTGCTGTTGGTATGGTGATTTTAAATCCGTAACTAAGGTTAAGATAGACAAAATCTTAGTAATCTAGCTCTCCATGAATATTTATACCTCTGTATAAGAAAGCATTCAATTTGCACACAGAACATGAACCAGTACCAAACAAATAACAATTTCCTTCATTATCCTAATATATAGGACACCAGTCTGTAAATTCCACTAATATATTTAGTATTAAGAAATTGGCATAGATGTCCGATTCCCAGCTTTATCAATGACGGAATCAATTTTTCCTGTATGAAGTAAGGAGCAAGGTTTGGATGTTCATCATGGGTGAGATCAATGTGTTGGTGAACAGAGACTGGCATAGTCATCATTCTCAGGATGAATTTCATGCAGGTCAACAGGAAGGTTCGTCTGAAGAGATTTGCAATACAGAACAGCTTTTATCATGTCATATTATTTTTCTATAAATAATGGTCTGCCTGTCACAGACTACGTAACTGAATTCATCAATGTTTATAGCTTCCATGTCTGGAATTGTTCCGAGAACATAGATTTAGATTTATTTAGCATGCAGTTCTCACATGATCTCTACGTTTATATTGAGAATCTGATGATGTATTTCTTTAATATCAAATTTAGTGTAGGTTACATGAAACGTTTCTGCCAATGAACAGATTAAATTGAATACAAATTAATTGCCAGGGACTCTCCATTAAGGTGAAACATAAAAAAAGACAGATCCAGATAAATGAAAGTTAGTATAGACACAGATTCAAATAAAGGAAAATAAAATAAATGTATTTTTAATAACACTGTTGACTATATTCAATGAAAATATAACTGGAGGAAACAAAAGAAAGGATTGTTTGTTTAATGACACCCAGCTCACTGTTAATTCTGCAGCTATTATGTGTCAGATATATCATGTTTGTAACTCATGATCATCAGAGGAAATCACTACTGCCACATAACCCACACTTTTTGATTTGCAGCAAGGGATCTTTTATATGGCAGAAATAAAAACAGCCCAAATGGTTCTGCTGAAGGGGATTGATCTGTTGACCGAACACACCCCAGTCTGACACTCTACCTCTTGAATCATATCCAGCTCTGGTCTTCAGAGGAAACCTGCTACCACCACATAGGCTACTCTTTCAAATTACAAGCCAGATTCTTCTATAAGCACTTTCTCACAGACAGGAGAACACACACCATGGCCTTTCTTACAACAGTTTTGGCCACTGGCTAGAATGATAAATAGTCTAAATGGGTCTTTTGAAAAGCATCAATCTGGGAAACAAATGCAAGACATTCATTTAAACAGTTCTGTGCCACATGATCACAAGCTAATTCAGATTTGTATAACTAAGCATATGGCTGCCTGTTTCCATCCAGTCTATTATATAAAACCATACTGGACTGATTAGAATTAGTTTTTAAATACATATTTAATGACACTCTCAAGTTTTTGTTGGTCCATGTCTATTTAATTCAACCAAAAGAAATATATGTATAATGGCATTCATATACTTGGTTAAACACTGGTTACTGAATTCATTTCACTGTAAACACTTGAAAAGTTGCTCATAGCAACACTGCACATTAAATTATAAGCATTCAAGGTTGACAAATCAGAAAACAAATTAGAAAAACAACCTGAACTGATTCAGATAAAAAAAAAAAACACTTCAATAATTGATCATGTATTTGACTAGAATTCCATTTATTCAGCATTTATAAAGATTCCTTTTACATCTGTCATTATATGACAATGAAGATGGTGTCCTTATATTGCTTCAGTGTGGATGCAGTCCATAGCAATGTTCTAGAAAAAAGTTCTCAGTATTGACTGCTTTATTTATTGCTTAAAACAATATTAATTTAGTTCCATTTAGTTAATTTAGCATTCTGGACTTATATCCACATGTTCAAGAGGACCTAGCTGATCAAAACATGGTTAACCTAAAATTTGAACAACTGTGCGTGGAATAACAACCAACACAATGGATTAGCTAATATGAATATTATTAGCAAGACATTGTGGTAGCCAAAACATGTTGTAATATATTAAAGAATATAATAGTTTTAGCCAATATAGAAATAAACTGCAAACACCAGCACACACATCCAGTCTGTTAGAAGGTTTTGCAAGAGACACTATGTCAGCATGACTTACAAGCCTGAATTCTAACTTCCTTGTGGCATATTAACATTTATTCTGAGATTCTAATTTAGGACTCTCTTCATTACTAGTGTGACAGTGATTACCACGCAGACATAGATGTATACAGCTCTATTATTAGAACATGTCATTTCAGCTTAATGTTCTTTATTAAATTAACATTCTAATTTGAAAAGGTAATGCATCTGTCTGATTTTTAAAGATATGTTTTTTCTGACATCTTATTCACATGATTGGTTTCTAAAAGTAGCTTCCAATTGTTGATCAAATAAGATAGTCTGCCAAGAAAATTGAAATATTAAATAACAATCACAGATAATATAAATACAAACATAAACCAGTCTGTGGTTAGACTATCAAACACATGATTGGTAGATACTGGGATCAAATTTCAGTTGAGGCATGGGAATTTTCATCTCAGTATCTGCTCCAACCCATTGGTCCACAACTGGTTTATCAAAGATCATGGTATGTGCTATCCTGTCAGTAGGATAAAAAGTATTAAAAACCCTTAAAGCAGAAGTGAAATATAATACCGTTTTGGGTTATTGTTTTCATAAACAGTATCTATAACAGATGAGATAAAACAAAAAATTATAAATTTTTATTATTATATGTTTTAGACATTTAAATTTCGTCCAAGAAAAGCAAGTTAAAATGCCATCAAATCCACCATTGCTTATCTCCCCTTTTTCACCGCAAGATGTTGCTTCTCTGTGACGTACAATGGCCCAAATGATATTTGTGTCTGATAGTGAAATGGCTTGAAAAGTTCATTTTCTTTGCGCTCAGCTCTCTATCAACATGTTTTTTGAAGATGAAATTGAGTGTGAGGATGTACCAATGTGCGACAGATTACCTATAGTGCAGCCGTACATGTATGAGCCGTTACCCGGGAATAGGATCGATATTTC
>JAULBS010072200.1:0-21250 GCA_032355785.1 Symmetromphalus regularis | reverse complement strand
TAAAAGACTAATTATGTAATCATATTAGTTTTTGTTGATATTATTTAATACCTTATGCAAATAGGTTCCTGCACACAGAATTTGGAATCTTAAAACATACAACTGTAGCAGATACACCAAGATATATTTTGAAAAGTGGGCAAAAAATGTAATGCGAGTCACATGGAATTACCCATTGACTATTGGGAGTCAAACTGTATGTAAGAATATAGTCCTTAAAAATGTATTAATACACAAGTTGTTTATTCCGGTTGTGGAAACAGCAAATTAATTTTTCTGTACAACACCACAATGTGTAATTTGTTTGTTTTACTAATTATTAATTTTTTTATTTTATTATTAAGCTATTTATTTTGACTTGATGAAGTTCACCAACATCTCCAATCTAACAGTTTGTAAATAAAGCTGTTAATAATTTCTGTGGTTTATTATTTGTTTCACTGAGAAATGAACAAAACTACTCTTGGTATGGTTTAACCAATCAAATGACAATATAGACTTAACCAATCAAACAACAAAATACATGTAGATTTAACCAATCAAATGACTATACATGCAAACTGTAATGAAGTATTGCATAATATAATTATAAATTTGTTTCATATCGATAAAATTAAATTCAAAGTTTTATCAAACTGAAATCTTAAGTCTGGCTCATTATGAAAAAATAAATAAACAAAATAACTATTTGACATTTACAGTTTTACAAGGTATCTTCCAGTATTCCTGGGTTTTTTCTCTCATACTAAATACCATGATAAAAATATTAACAAAATAGTTTTAACAAACATTTTTCAAATTTTGAACATGATATGTGAATTCTATGGAACATTTATAAACAACAGGCTAGAATTAGAAAAAGTGCAGTGTTGCAAGCAGCAATAGTAAGCATGATCTAACTATATAATTATAATACAGTAATGTATGACCAATAGATGAAACACTGACATCCCAAGAGAATATGCCAAATAAACTAAAAATATAATAATGAAGAAGGAATAATGTTGTGTACACAATAGCTTTTTAAAATATATATGCAGCTATAATTTTATTATCATTATCCAATGATAAGGGATCTAGAAGAAGAGCACATTGTGGGGTTCAAAAGGCACCACCCTATGAAGCTGACAGTAATGTAAAAGCATTTTGAAGCTTCTGGCAGTTTTGTGTTACATAGAAAAAATAATTAAGAAAAATAACAAACAAACCTACAGTATTAATGGATACGGGTTTGACAAAACTCTGAAAAGGACCGACAAAATATCAAAATTTTATTCTGTAAACAATTTCCAGAACATTTTCCAGAAGTCATAATATCCCCTTCTTCGAGTCTTTTATATAATTTTTCTTTAATAAACGATATTAAAACACTCGAAGAGGGGCATACTACAACTTCTGGAAAATGTTCTGTAAATTATTTACAGGATAAACTTGTGGTCCATTTTGGTGTTTCGTCGGTACATTTCTGTCCTTTATGGTCATTCATTGGACCACATGGATAAAAAGAGAGAGAGGAGAGGCAATTAAATTTGTATTTATTTTTAAATGTTTTAATTCCATTGTGATATATATATAACCTGAGATGTGATCTAAAATAAGCATCAGTTAACCATTGCTGTAGATTGTAAACTGAATCACACTAAATAATCAACAGTTGGTAAAGTTTTTGGTGAAAAGAGAATACCACTGAAAATTGTGCTAGATTTCTCAATAATTTTAGCACATTAATAATCACTCAAACAAGCAATGCTGCCAAGCAAAAACAATTCAACAACTGAATAGTATTTCAAACATAATTTGTTATTGTAGCGGGAAGTCAAAAAGGTTCAACAACATTCGTATTGGTAATTGAATATTCTTATCAGACTAAATGAATAACAATAAGTAAAATGTACTGGCCAACTATTATCTAAAAATAAAACTGGTTACATACTGAAGAATTCTATTCTACATGTACATGAATATAAACAAATTAATTTAAACAAAAAATGCCATATACATGTCTTACTATCAAGTTTATGAAAAATACACCACAGAAGAAAGTCAAAACCATTCATTTAGAAAAGAAGCAAATATAAGAAAAAGCTGGCATCAAAGCCTTTGTTTACAATAGAATACGTGATCAAATATGATATGTATATACAGGTACACAAAACATACTGTGTCGGTCGGTGGTTAAAACAAACACACGAAGTGTAATAACATTAATAGGTTTTCTTATAAATATCAACAAAATTTAAGAATTCAGCTAACAATTTGTTTTACTAAAATAAGTTGAGGCAAATGTGAAGAAACAAAGAAAAAAATTAATCCAAAATCAGAACAATAATTCTAACACAAACTGTAAATTTTTGCATTGGACACTCCTGACAAACTAGTTGGCACATGAACCACAGTGAAAATAGTTACAATATTCAGAGTACATTTGTTACTCAGAATAACTTTACATAATTATGGCATACATCAAATGTAACCAGCCCCATGAGCAGTATTTTCAAATTTTAATATTACATGCACTATAATAACTGATGGGAACCTTCTTCTCACCTCCAACACAGTGTTTATTCTGAACACTGAATATTAATGAATCTAATTAATATTACAATTCTTAAAAATATCTCAACTGTCTTTCAAATGAGGAATAACTGAAATATGAATCAACTATGAAAAGAATAGTTTTTACAAGATTCATTAGCACCAGTCAGCATAAAATGTATCAGCATTGATAGTTACACTAATGTGGGGGCAGCAGGTTTCATCTCTCCCATACTAACACTAATGTCTGTCGACAGACAGCACAGGAAGCTGAGGACTGAGCCCAGGACTGCAAACTTGAACCTTAATTCTATATAAGCATGAAAGTAAGTACAACCAACCAACCAACCAAATTTTCATACTGGCTGAATTTACCCAGGTTAGGAGCAGAATGTAGCTCAAACGGTAACGTGTCTGCCTGTGGACCCATTTGCAGTTTGGGCTATTTTACATTCAAACCGGTCATCCACAACTGGTTCATCAAAGGTTTTGGTATGTGCTGTCCTGACTGTGGGACAGAACATATAAAAGACCCCTTGCTGCTTATCGGACAGGGTAGCCTATATGGTGGTAGCAGGATTCCTCTAAATAAATATGTCAGAATAACCATATGATTGACGTCCAATAGCTAATGATAAGATAAAAATCAATGTGCTCAAGAGGCATTAAATAAAATAAACTTTACTTTACCCAGGTTAAGAAAAATTCCAAAGTGTTGTCACTTCCACAACTGGTTTGTTTATAAATGCTATCTGACAAGGAGTGACTTTACTCAGATTATATAAAAAAAAAAAATGAAAATAACAATAATTTAAAAACTGAAACTATTTTTAAGAGTTAAAAACAAAAGATGCAATGAAATGAATACCCACTTTTGTGATTATGACCCACCTTTGATTTTCAAGAACAACAGACTACAAACATTTAACAGAAATAAGTTAAATACACTAGACAAATTGTAAAACATATCTGCTTTATCAACCCTATATACAGTATTTACAATCAATTGCATAATTATATATATATGTGTGTATGATATTTTTCAGATGATATGCAGAACATAGATACATAAATATTTTCAGAACATACATGTGATGTCATTACACATACTTCACAAAAGGAATGTTACATAGTATGTGGCATAAAAACGAAACATACAGAAGAAAGTTTGTGCAGTCAGTGAACACAAGCATGATAAAATTTTAAATATACATTTATATGATGAAAATTCTGCAGAATGAAACATCTCACCTTCTGCCACCCGATCTGTTGTCGTGCGATCGGCTCGAGAAAATTAATTTCTCAGGTGGTTTTTTTCATCTTTATTATAACATTTAAAAAGTTATTATTTTTTTTAAACTAAATAATCAACATGATTATACAAAGTGTCAACTATGGCCAACATTTCCAAAAATAAAACAACCTGAATGTGGAAATAAAAATGACAGGCAAAGCATTATATATCTCAATTTACAGGAAGAAAATAATTCTTCTTACTTTAATTTTCCAAATGACAATACTGAAAACTTAAAATTTCTACTAACTTCTATACATCAACTTTGGTTTTTGTTCTTACTCAGAGCAGCAAAAAATAATTATTACTTACATGTAAGTATTCTAGATGTAGAAGTAAGTGCCAACACAAAAAAGAAAAAGGGTACTGTTTGTTTGTGATACATGAGACAAAAGATCAGGATATCTAGTGACATCATTTAAAAGAATAGATAAAAAACTATTATTTTAGCATAAATGAAATAATGCCATTTTTTTTTTTTTTTAATATAACATGGTTTATGGCATTTTTTTCCAGGTTTTTAAAATATAAATAAAACTGTCATTTGTCTTTTTTTAATTTTCTATATAATGGTTGGAATATTTTATATAATTCTTCAGTAAACATTTTTTTATATATATCTATCTGAGAGTAACATTTTAATTTGTATCACTTTCATGATTTTTAGGGTCAATGGATCCATAAACAAATGAATAAAAAAAAATTGCAAGGCTTGTTTGTACTAAATATACTAAAGATTAACGATGTGTTACCAGTATGTATTGAATGATGTATATATTTGTTAGTAAATGATTAACAATATTCCTCGGATGATAGGTATAATCTGTATGAATTTTGGTAAGGACTGGTCATTGCAAGGTCCAGTTAATGGAAATACTAAAAGCCAGATAAAGTGATCCTTTAGTCATGTCTTCACAAAAACAATGAAATCCTTTAAAACACATCCTATTACACAATCATAAAAGCCTTACAATACCATCTATTATAGAGAACACCAAAACAGCCTTTACATTAAGTAGTACATTCCATATTTTCTTAAAGTTAACCACACTAAAATATATGCATACACTATTATACATGTACGTTAGTACACTTTCAAAATATATACAATCGAGATGGTATCATATACCCAGTTATTTTAATCTCTTTGCTAATTATTACTATAAAGAATTTTGGTGAAAATTTTAGATCAGATTTAAAATTACACTAAAATTAAAAGTTCAGTTATCATCCTGCATCTTAAACTTTTAAATCTATCAAAGATTTCAAAAGTTTAGGATTATTAAAAATGAGTACTGAATTTATGATGGCACTGCTCATTGTAATCTTCATGACCATCAACAAAAAATTCCCAACTTTTTAATGACTATTTTCACAAAAATATACTAACACAAACAAAATCACAGTACTTTTTGATATATAATTATTATATCTTATCAGTTTCCACCAGAAACCAAAATGAAAAAAGTGTTCCATAAATCTACTAAAAATCATATCAGGCTATACTTCGCATTATGTCAGATTTGCACCGTCGTTTTTAACAATAATGTTTTTTCTAGGGATTGTAGAACAAAAAGGAAAACAATTTTGGAAATTAAGTAAAAAGGGTCAAATTTTTATACAAAATCTCAATAAGATATACTAAATATTAAATGATTTTATGCATTTTTAGCAGGTTTTTTGCATTTTGTGTTACGATTTATGTTACCATAGCAACCATATATAATCCAAAAAGTTATGAAGTGAAATACTTTTATGTATCATATACACATTGCAAAAGGTTTGAAAAGCAGTTATTTGTCCTTTTGGCACTTATTTTTCAATTGAAAAACACTGGTGTTTTGATGTTCCACTTCCAGTGAAACAAAGTATAGTGAATATTTAGTGTGAGCTAACAAAAATACTTTTCTCACCAGATAAAATTTCACGTGTAGAAAGTTTCTCGGGTATTTCTCCAATCTCAGCATCAGTTTAATACTCTTTAACCATGTAAATTTAACTGACGTTTCTCTTTATTTTCAATAATTTAACCGATTCTCTTTTAGAATCTGGTGGAAATTCTTATTACATTAAACAGGTTTGACTGTTGTCTTTAAGATTTGTGACACAGGTTATACACATTCTGATACTTTGTTTCCAGCATTTCACAGATAAGTAGTATCACAGCAACACTTTTAAACTGAATACCTCATGAATAAGTATAAAAGGCAAGTATATTTAAAAGAAATCTAAACAGAAAATACAATAATTTTTTCATACAAGGAACTGTATAATAAATTTAAGAATCAAAAATAATTTTTTAATATTATCATTAGTTACTTATTCTAAAGTGCAGTAGCAGAGAAATGTGTAATGATGAAAATAATTTTGATAAACACATTATCTAAAGAATATAAAGGGAATACACACCTGAATGACTGAAAATCAGGAATTATTTTATGTTTAACAAGACAAATGTTTGAAGAAGATAAAGAGAACAAAAATCTGAAATTTTGTTTTCAATAAAATCTATATCTAATTAAATTAGAAAATATTACTAAATAAAACTAATTTAATCAGAAATTGTTACACAAAGATAACTAGCAACATCTTAACTTTGCATTAAAACAGATAATAAATGTTATTTTCATCCTGCCATGCTTTTGAAAGTTTTCCTATAGAACTCTGGGATTTAACCAAGATGTACACAAAGTGGATGAGGTTTAATGTCAAGGTGTCACACTGTAAGTTTACAAGTATCCATATTGCTTCAGGTAATTTTATGAATGGTTTGTTCTCCAGATCGATCTTCTATTCAGTAATGTAATAAGTCTCTGAAAAATAAAGACTGTTGTGAGCTTATTTCTATTAAAGTTTGTTTTTATTATTTATTTAATGATGCCCACCCCCACATACACACAGAAGTAAACAACAGCTATTTGGGTGGGTGTACGTGTCATACTGTGGTTATTTTATTTTTATTTTTTTAAACATATAAATACAAATCAATGATATTAAAACGTATATAATTGTGTTGTTTTCCATGGAATTGTGCAATTTAGTGATCAGGTAGATTTCCTGTGAGTAGACTAATGAATATGAACTTACTAAGTTCCCTCCGTGATTCCTAATGCTTTAGCAAACTCCTCTTGAGAATACTTTCCATCTCCATTCAAATCAAATGGTTTCAATTGGTCTTCTGATGGAGCTGCAGATCCAAGAAAATCTGGCAAGTCTTTAGGATCAACTAAACCATCACCATTTATATCCCACCGGTTGAAAAATTTGTCTAGAGCTGAAACAAAAACACCAAGTATAATATTAAATAATACAGAGACAATTTTATTAATTAATACTACATCCAACATTATTATTATAATCTCCATTATGCCCAAGAACAGAAAAATTAGATTTATTAAAATAAATCAGTCCTCTTCGTTTGAAAATAGGTCAACAATCCCCAACTCACAGGTCAGCAACCCCTGCTCACCTGAAAATCCATCCCAAAGAGAAATTTCAAATGACGACAGCATTTTTTCCTATTTTCACATTTTGTAGGCTAAAAGAAAGTCACAAGTGGTGAGTTCAGAAATACTTGCATCTTCGCATTTTCATATGAATCAGGGCTTCTAGAATTTATTTTAAATCCACTAGCCGTCAGATCAGTGATTTTCTAAATTCACTAGCCTGACTTAAAAATTCACTAGCCCTATCTCCTAAAGATAAAACTCAAACTTGACGATCAGATCCACTTGCTACATTTTGAAGGAATAAAAAAAACAAAAATTACCAGAAAATGCACCCTGATTCATTGTTAGATTAGTGTCACCGTTTTCAAAAACAAAAAAACACACAAAAGATCCATCAAATAGCGAACTACAAGTTTATTTACAAAGAATGCCACGTGCGAATCACTGCGATCCGATTGTCTCAGACTTCACGGATGACTGACTCGGTCGGAGTAAGACTAAACACTGACAACCTAAAGCAAAATAATCATTATCTTCAATGTAATAGGTAACAATGGATAAATTAATTACTTATAATAATTGTATTTTTAATGATAAAAGAACCGAAAAGTTTGATTTGATTTAACTGGAAGAAAACAAATCTCTGTAGGGAAGATATTATGACATTTTGCCGGAAACAAAAATCTTTGACAGCATTTTTTTTTTGCAGATTACACTAGCGAGTTATTTGACGTGTTCCAGACTAATAATAGTCTGAATTTATTTATCGAAACTAGTATGTCGAATGCTTATTTTGACCGGAAGAAACCATTCGGCAATCTTCGGAATATTACAAGATCTTTCTGGGAACAGCAATCTTGTCAATCTTGGACAGCATTATTTTGCAGATTACGCTAATGAGTTGACGTGTTCCAGGCTAATAATAGTCGACTTTATTTATCAAAATGAGTATGTGGAGCGCTTTTCATTGCAGTATTTTTGTTCAATTTTCTTCTTTTTTTGGAAATTCCTCTAGCCTTCGGGCTAGTGGAAAGTGATTATTTGGTAGCCCGACTGCAAAAACCACTAGCAACAGGCGTTGGGTTACCGTATTCTAGAAACCCTGGATGAATAATCACATACCTGTAATGGACAGGACTATAAAGTATTTAAAAGCTGATAAAAAAAAATATATATATATAAAATTTAATTAATATAACACAGAATTCCCATGACAGTTGAATCTCCTAATCAAGCTTGTAATATTTGTTTTAAGTTTGCTAAACAAATAAATAGTGAATATGAATTAAGATAGGTTTTCAGGAAAGCTACTCATCATTTCTTCAAAATGCTCTTGTATAAGATGTATCAAAATCATGATATAGCAACCCCTGAAATTGCCCATGGCATTCAGCAATGCCGTGGAGATTGCTGCAGAGTTTTTCATTCTCAGTAGAACCTTTTCTGCCGCAGTCCAATCTGTATTTTTTTCTTATTATTAAAAATAAAGTATACTTTATGCTAAAATTGCCATGGAAAATGCAGTGGGTGTTGTGGACATTTTCTTAATTGCAGAGGTTATCAAGTGATGTACAAGATATAACTTGAACAATACTTCTGTAGAGGTTATAACTAGTATGAAATCACAACCTGTACACAACACATACATACTTTTCAAATTGTCTATGGATTCTCTACCGACCACAATTGAAATCTTCTTGGATTCTGCCTGAGATGAGGTTAGAATTTTTTTCAGACTCATATCAGTAGGACTTGATGGATAGGCTGAAATGATAAAACATACTGAAAAGAACAAGAAAACATGAAATACACTTGATACAAGAAACTAAAATTATTATGTTCATATTACAGGACGGTTTCCAGTGTATTTTGTATTTTTTTAAAAGAATTTCAACAAATATTTAAATTATCTACATTTAACATTGTTATGCACATTGTTTCACAAACGTCAAGAAATGTTTTATTTTATAAATGTTGTTTTCCAACATATTTCAGGAAATAAAAACTTTGCAGGTTTTCCAGCATCAACCTTTTCCTTTAGGAGTCCATATTTTCAAGGGATGTACTGTGATAAATCCTGCCCGTAAGCCCTTTTGCATCATAAGTCATGTGACTCTTGATATAACAACAAGACATAAATAGATGCATTGCATTTAAATAACTAGGCCCCAATGGTGCAGTGGTTAAGCTAACAGTTTTGTGGCTGTAGATAATGGGATGAAATCTCAGTCAGGGCATAGGATTTTTAGTCTTGATACTGGCTCTAATCCAGAGTGAATGCTCCGCAAGGCTCAGTGAGTAGCTGTATACCACTTACACCGACCAGTAGTACACAACTGGTTTATCAAAAGCCGAGGTATGTGCTATCCTGTCTGTAGGATAGTGTATATAAAAGATCCCTTGCTGCTTATCAATAAGAGAAGCCACATTATAGTGGCGGCACTGGGTTTCATGTCTCCTACTAACACTAATCTCTGTCTTGGACAGACAGTACAAGATATAAGTACGAAAATAAATACAACCAACCAACTAACCAATAATTGAATGTAGCTCTCAGTCATTCCCAAAACTGGTACATACAATGTACAAAGTAAGATGGTGCTATGCAAATAAATATACCTGTGGTAGTGACAGTATCTTTTATTTTGTTGAAACTTGTAACACTATGCAAGTCCAAGGTCACATTGTCTAGAAAAACAATTAAACACACAACACATCACAAGAATAATCAGGCAAACAAAAATCAAATTAAAAACAAATTTTAAAATAACGAGCAAAGCAGTTACATTATTAGCTGTGAAAACCTTTTTTTTTATATACTACAAACAATAATTCCACCACAAATATAAACTGCATACACAGAAAGAAAGGAATGTAGAAAAAGAAGAAGGGAAGATAGGTATTAAGTATATGTTGTCAAGCCCCATTTATCACAATGGTTACTCAGCATTTTTCAAATGTTTTTTTTTTAATAGCCACTTCACAATATTAGTTTTCTTATTTAACTGCTAGCTGTTATTTGGTTAGCATGCCATATAAATATAGCTGAGAATCTGTTTAAAAAAAATTTAATACGTGTATTTTCTACAAAACAAAACATTCTGTGTGTGAATTCACAAGAATTAGCAAATAGAAATTGGAAACTGAATAAAAGCATAATTATTGGGAACAGAAATGTTAATTAAAAAAATTAAAACTTCAAATGCTGTTACCATTTTGAGGATTCCGAGTGCCCAGGTATCGAAAAATGCCATTCACAAGAGATGACATGTTGACTAGGTTATTACTGTTGCGAGTGAACTGCAAATACAGGTTACTGACCTCACCCTGTAGTCTGACAACAGTTACATTCAGATCCTGAAATTTCAACAATCAAACATAATAATTTCATTTCTATAGAAAACAAATTACCACAAGGAAAAACGTTTGTTTAATGAGTCCAGTACAATTTCTAGATGAAAAGTGCTGTAACAACTCAATGTATATCTAGTCTCATACCAATCCAATGAGATTTACCATGTGGATATATATGAGATCGTGACCTATAAAAATAAGTGTCTGCAAGTTGTCTGAGCAAGTATGGATTCCTGGACTCTCTTTAAAATTTGGCATTGCTGCAAACTGTTTAATTAGAAGCTATTATATGGGGTTTTTGTTGTTTGTTTAACGACACCACTAGAGCACACTGATTTATTGATCATTGGCTATTACACGTCAAACATTTGGTTATTCTGACACGTAGTCAAATGTGAGCCAGCCTCTAACAGGTTTTGAACCACTGTCATCAGCTTGAGAATCTTGACGTTCTACTGCTGGACCACCGAGGCTCACTAGCAGCTATTAGGAATCAAACATATGGTATTTATGACAGTGTCAGTATAAGTAATTTATTACCACCACTTAGGCTATGCTTCTTTGATGAAGTGCAAATAGGTCTTTTACATTCACTTTTCCATTTAATATGATCATTAAAGCAGAGAAGGAAAAACTAATATGATTTGGGTTAATGCCTCCGTAAGAATGCTCTGAATCTAACGAAATCCCACCTGGATACGTGACTGTGTCACTTCTTTAAATTCACTCAAATCCTCCACACCAGAAAGTGATGGTCGAGTCACATTTATCTTTGCTGTATTTGCTTGTACCTGAAAACAAAAGCAGATCTAATCATTGTATGATGATACAACAGAATGATTTTGTTAAAATCTTGCAAGTAATGAACAAGAGGAATGTTTGTTTAAAAAGTCGTAAATACAATAAATTATTTTCTAATATTAAAAAAACAAACAAGCTACTTTTTAAAATTCATAATAGCCAATCTGATGAATGAAAGAGTTAGCTTTAAACCAGCATTACAAAATTTTACACCACATAAGAACTTGATAACCCTGTATAAAACAACACACAAGACATGAATTAGACAATAGAATAATAGCTCACAATAATCTAATAAATAAAATACCAAACCAGAATCCCCAAGTTATATCATGTTGGATAATTTAAAATCAAAGGATGTAGAAGATAATCAAGGGTCCATGCAAATGATATTTTAAACTGGTCACCACAATGACTGTCAATAAAAGAAAATTAAAACAGGATATGAAGATTGTATGAGAGTGTTCAATTAAAACCAACCTGTTGATATAAATCTTTCAGCTTTGAGACACTGACTGTAATATTCTCAACTTTAGCCAGAAGAGTATCCAATGTTTTCTCAGTTTGAGACGTCATGTTTCCAGCACTCTGCAATAATATTCAAGTTCAGCCATTATTAAAAAAACTAACAAGTGAAAGTTTAACAGGGTCTACTCACAGTTCTTCACAAGACATTTTATTAAATATCAGGTCAAGAACAACCCCAAATTCAAAACACTGTGGTTTTTCAAAACAAGTGTGTGCAAGACAGTCCATGAATATTTTTTTAATAAGTTTTAAACAAAGAAAATAAATAAATAAAATTTAAAAACCATTTAATCCTTTAACAATTCTGAATCAACATAATTGTGATTAATTTTTCACTAAAATTTAGAATATAATGTGTCTGAATTTATTTTAAGTTTTTGTGATTTATTAATATTAATAATATTTTAGACCAACAATTCAGTATTATTTTAATATAAATTATTTTTAAATCCATACTTATATGCATCATATAATTGCATTGCTGTATCGTAATACACTATCATTAAGAATTATGCTTACCTGTGTTGTCTCTCCTAGATTCAATTTCTCTGTGACTTGTACCCGACTGGAGTTCTTTTTATCAACCGTTACATTCTCCAACAATCCAATTTGAGTCTAAAATTAAAACAAAATTTAACCAGTAACAATATTTTCACTACTATTTTAGTTTGTTCAAATATCAAACTAATTATTAAACAGAATAATGTTGTCAATTCTAACAAAAACATAGATCACATAAACAATTATTTTCAGACCAAATTTAAGAAACTGGAAAAATAACAAAACAAGTTTCAAACTGATATTAGCAATACTGTGTATGATGTCATGGCTTTCTTATAGTAATCACTAGAGTCAAGAAGTACTGTCTGGAATAAAAGTCCTCAAATTTTTTATATTTTTGTTCACAAATAAAAATACTTTTGGTGATTAATTAATGTTAAAGTTTGTTTGTGGGAAAATAGCTGGACTAAATGACTGTATTTACATTTGTTGCAGTTATGTTAGCTACATGTGCTTATGTTTACTTGGTGATGTAGCAGTCAGTGCTGTCTGTAGCATGGGCACACTGGGCAGGTACATAGGGACCCAATGGTTTTAGGGTCCCAAAATTTAATTTGAAAAATAAACATTAAGGTTCATATAGACAGGAGGGTATAAGGGCCCAGTTCTTTGCTTTGGCCTCAAATATTCTTAAGATAGCCCTGGTTGCAGTTATTATTTATTTACTGAACTCTAATGAGAGAAAGAGATGACACAGATGTGTATATATAAGCATTTACAGTGCTACATTACATGACTGGTGAGTTTAACACAATAAAATAATAACCAAACACCGCAAGAAATTATACAATTTATAACTAGTGTTTACCTCAAGTTCAACCATCTTTTGTGACAAAGCACTAACTGCTGACTGGAAAGTGTTGTTCATTGTAAAAATCTGCTCTCCTAAATCACTTAGAACCTGCAAATTTTTTTTTAAAAATAATAAATAATATATAACCCTCCACCTCACCAACCATTTTTATTCAATATTCTACAGATGCTGAAATTCAATCTGCTTTTTAACAGATATAAAAGTGGATACATTTAAAATTATATGCTGCTTCTGCATATTCACAAAAACCAATGGAGAAAGCTAAGGACTAGCAGAAGATATCTAATGTCAGTACATACGTGTTCCTATTAACATTATTAGCACCAAGGGGTCATTAGGATGCACTTTCCAAAAGGCAGAACACTACAAACCACAGCCGTTGAAAAAACTATTTTATACTACTAATTTCAAAAAGGAAATAGCTCCAAAGAAAAATTCAAACATTACTAGTAAATTAAAAACCTATTTACTTATATCACATTAAATGTAAAAAAAGAAAAATGGATCAACCTGCGGGACATGGACAACCTTTTGTGTACTGCTGTATGGTTCTGCTCTTTCTCTTTCTGAGGCAGACATCTTTGCTGCTGTCTGCAATGAACATACATATTCATTAAACACTAGTGTAGAATTTTATGCATAAATGATTTTATAATTTTATTCTATAATGTAAGGAAGTTTAAAGGTTTTTTAAAAATGTTGGATACAAATTTATTTTCAATTGTGAATTTTCAATAATTAACTAATTTCTCAAGAAAATCATTATAAAGCATTTAAAAAAAATTAACTACAATAAATATATGAAAAAAATATAATTTCTGAGAACATACAGAAAAGCTTTTGAAAAGCTCAGAAACATCCAGAAAAAAAAAAGTTTGCCATCTACCAATTTTAGGTAATGGAAATAGAATACAGAAATAAACCACCTAAAATTATTAAAACATTGAATAATAAAATTAAAAGCTAGAGTTGGGTGCACAGAAACACATTTTTAGGCCAATGAAATTATTTTTTTCCAGCTACTAGAGCCTTTTTTGACTGTTAAAATAACTTATAATTCTTTGCTTAAAATATCCATTTTAGAACATCCTGTGTCTTGGTTTTTGAAGCAGCTTAAAATGTATTTTACTCAGAAAATGTACACACCATGGAAATAGGATCAAGAACTAAGAAAACTTCCAAAGTCACCCTATTTATTTAGTCTTCATGTCCTCTAAATTTACCTACCTCAATAGCTGTAATCCTATCTGTGAGATCTTTCAGCTGCCTGTTGGTGTTGTCCTGAAAATGTTTGATATCATCAATGGCCTTCTTCACCAGTTGTGTATCGCTTCCCAAATCAGCTACACTCTACAAATAGAAATTCATTAACTTGTTGAAATATTAGAACTAGTTATTAATATCTTTTATACACATTCATCTGTGAATATTGCAATATTTTATTTGATTAGTATTCATAAATTTATATTCAACATTCATCTGTGATTTCAATTAAAGGTTATCAAAAATTTAATTTTACTCATTAGTGATTTTATGTTTTGTGTGAAAAATGTAAATGTTACAATGACTCTTGTTGGTATATCAAGTCAAAATTCAATCCAGTGAAATCTTCTGAATGCCAAAGTTAAACAAACAAATATCTCAGGAGACTGTTGGACTCGTATATTATGGAAAATACAGAAACTATTTTTTCATGTTTTGTTTAACGACACCACTAGAGAACATTGATTTATTAATCATTGGCTTTTTGATATCAAACATTTGGTTATTTTAACATGTAGTCAAGTGTGAGCCAATATCCAATGGGTTTTGAACCACTGCTATGAGCTTAAGATTCCGAAGTTCTACCGCTAGACCACCAAGACTCACAGGAGAGAACTGAGCCCTGCATTTTTAAGTGAGTATTATATGAACACTGACTGTAACTTTTATTTATCTTATTACAATTTAACTTATGTGAATTCTTTGCATTCTAAAGAACAAAGATATGGCTATAATATATTCCCATCATATAAACTTTTGGAGAGTTACACCCCCACCCCCAATATCTTACACTTGAATATTAATACTACACTGTATCTGAAAAAATGTAATATATATTCTCGTAGATGTATTTTGTACATATTAGAATTCAGAAAACTTACACTTGAATATTCATACTATACTGTATCTGAAAAAATGTAATATATATTCTCGTAGATGTATTTTGTACATATTAGAATGCAGAAAACTTACACTTGAATATTCATACTATACTGTATCTGAAAAATGTAATATATATTCTTGTAGATGTATTTTGTATATATTAGAATGCAGAAAATGTACACTGAATATTCATACTATACTATTTCTGAAAAATGTAATATACATTCTCATAGATGTATTTTGTACATATTAGAATGCAGAAAACTTACACTTGACAAAGTCTCAATCTGCTTAGGCAACTCTTGTAACTCTGGCGCTGCTTTCAAACTTTTCTTTATACTTTCAGTATCTGTTAACAATATAGTTACCTAAAAAAATATAAAATTTTAGCGAGAATGTAATTTTACAACATACTATGTACATGTATCTCAACATCAGGACAGGTAACTTGTTACTCTTATAAAACGTGGTACCATTACAAAAAATATGCATAAAGCTAGCAGAATTATGCAACACTGCCTAAAATCCAAACAACATGTGTGTACCAAATTCAAACGTAATGTATGTACATACATGTAAATATACAATGTGTTATATGTAAATTATGAAGAAAGTTGATTAGCAAAATATCTTACTTGATCTGAAAGGTCTTTAAATAGTTTATCTTGAGTTGTTTCCCCTTTCTTGAAGTCCTGCATGGTTCGATTTGCTGTCTGCAACTGTCGCTTAATATTCTGAAGTTCTTCTGGGACAGCATGGCCATGGCTATCAACTACAAACAGTCACATAAAGCAGTTTCATATAGAAGTATGTACAAAATTAATATCATTAATCTACCATCAATTAAACTAAAATAAACATGTGAATATATGTGTGTGTATATTAATTAATTCAAAGAAAATAATAATTACTATATAATCCATATATTTTGTGGATACATCACTGAAGTAATACTTGGCAGAGGCATTAAAATATCATATTTATAATACAACGTAGAGTCCACTTTTCATGCCCCATAACAGTTACGCCAGGACATCTACTAAGAAATACAAAATAAATATATAAATGTTTAGTAACCTTATCAAGTGGCCTTTTATCATTATTTTACATAGATATCTGAAAGGAAGCACAAAGTTGTATTTATTGTTAAAATGCTGGTTGAGAACATTCGGTGCAATCTGCCATGACAGAAGACGAGAGTGATCTTTTCGTGCTTTTTACGAAAACCACTGTATGCCACGCCATTAACATTAAGGATTGTTCAGGACTTTTGAATAACTTGCTTTTTAGTTTTTCTCCCTTTTTTTTCCCTTTAAAATTAACATTGTTAAAGAAATGTCATCAAAATTCAACAAGATAATAACTGCAGTGACAAATGAAAAACCATTAACGTTTCAACTATTAACACTGCAACACAGAAACGACCTAATAATAATGCATCAATTTATTGTTAATTGGGTTGATCTCACGAACAGTGATGACAAAAAATATATCACCTATAATAACACTAATAATAAACTAACGAAACAAAAAAAAACAGCAAAAAAACCTACAAAATTAATTATTATTTTGTGTTAGAAACGCATACATCTAACCCAATCATTTTATCTTCTAATAACATTAAGACATTTTCTTCATTTTACCCCTGTTTGTTGTAACACGAAATATTTTTTATTTGATGTCACAAGGTAGTAATGAAGGTCAAGAACGCAGACGAACTGCCTTAGAGAATTAATCGGATAACTTTTCTACCAAATTTTGGCTATTTTCGAAAGCTGATTTTTGGGATTAGTAATTTTCAAGTTTAAAATTCATCATAGTATTATTTACCCGTTTATATCGCATTTTTAATTTTAGAGCATCCTGTAATTTTGTTAATGCTTAATGTTTAGTATTTCAGCGAGAACTGCATGCGAAGCTCTAATCCAAACTAGCGAAGCTCGTGCGCACTTGAAATATCACAGTTTCCGCAAAGGGCACGAAAAGACAACAACAGGCACGAATAGTGGATACTTGACCATATATATTAGTCTCAACATTTGTTTTGAATTTTGAAAATAAATCGTGTACCTTACATTAAAAACTATTTCAAAACATTACATGTGACGTTTATGAATATGCCCTTGATTTTATTTTTACAGAGATGAATATGTGTACACTATATTATTCTTTATTTTACAAAAACAAAGGTGGGTTTAAGACCCTTAACCCCGCACTTCCCCTCCCCCACGTGTGTCCGCTACTGTAGGAACTGGAAGTGTTGAAAATGCACTTACATTACCCATTTGCGCACTTTTGTGCACTGCTTAATATATTTTTTCTAATGTTATGGCTCTGCTGCTTATAATCTTGTAATTGACATGTGAAGCTTAAAATCAATAATGTATTCATCTCAACTTTTGCATTCAGATCTCATTCAAATAGTGCAATTTTTACCTGTCTATT
Source organism: Symmetromphalus regularis (assembly GCA_032355785.1). Lineage (NCBI taxonomy): Eukaryota > Metazoa > Mollusca > Gastropoda > Neomphalida > Neomphalidae > Symmetromphalus > Symmetromphalus regularis. The sequence continues at coordinate 3,324 of JAULBS010072200.1, read as the reverse complement.
TGTTAGATATTTTTTCCCAATTTTGATCACACTGTTATATACCCAGCTATACCAATTATGTGGCCTATTTAAAAACACGGTCACTTTATACGTGGGAGTTACATGCTGCCTATCAAATTGTGTAATAAAGCAAGACAAATATATAGTCTTGGTTCATTTTCACGCGCCAGTTCGCACTTTGTTAAGTTAGCCCTACATAAAATGCGAAGATAAAGGATCAAAGATTGAAGTGTTGAGCAGTTAGCCTAGACTATTGCGTTTGATTTTTGATAGATCTGTTAAAAAGGGAATTCCACAAGGTTAAGACATCAAACGATTCAAATAATAAAATCATCGAACCAAAAGATTTTTTTAAAACTACTAGTGGAATTCTCATTCTTTATGATAGGTTGGCCATTATCAATTTACAATATCTGTCTATCCTGGACATTAGGATTACTAATAAGAATGTATTTTTTAGCGAATATTTTTTCCCGTTCCTCGCTGTTGGGATAGTGAATGGGTTGTTGTTCTTTGTTGTTTTGTTGTTGTTGTAGTTGTGATTTTTTTTTTCAAAGAGTGGTTTTTGTTGGTGCTATTGTTCTTTTCCTTGTTATTCTTACACGTGTGTAGCTAAAACGCATTCAAACAACATTCACTTAATATAACAATACTCCTCCTACATTCGGGCCACCGTGTTTCCCATTGGTTAATGCATACACATCCATATTAGTCCACCGTGTTTCCCATTGGTTAATGCATACACACCCATATTAGTCCACCTCAAGCCACCCTCGGGTTTGGGTTTAAAATCTATAGACCATTATCATTAGTAGTGTGAATTATTTATTGTACATTCATTAGTCCAATTTCATCATCATTGACTTTTTCCATACACCAGTTTGTTCCCACGAGAGACGTGTTACTACCAACGATAGTAAATAAACCATCTTCCGTCATAAGAAGTGAAATTAAGTACAAAACGATGTATATGTAAATGATTCACAATCGGTTTTAACAGCAGAGTGGAGTCGTTTTAGAAGCGTTTATAATAGAATAATAGTGTATAGTTGTTCCTGTAACCTAAACAGACCTCTCCCTTTATGATCAATAGCATACTTTCTTTTCAACTGACCGTTACCCGGGATGAAGAGTTTAGTCGAACTCTTAACAGTAAAGTAAACAGTATATCCTGATTTGGATCACAATGAAGCTGTTTCTTTGAGAACTACTGCCATTATTTAAACATCGCTTATGAAAAGTTAAGAAAAATACAGGAACAGAAAACAAATTCACGAAAACAGGACAGTTGCTTTTAAGGAATAGTTTATTTAAAGTTTTAACACAGAATCGTAGTTTTAATTTTATTCTTTGTGAAATTCTTCATATCTGACTTTCTGGAGATTCATATCTATGAAAACTTGAGAAACGTGGGAACAGGTCCAAAATTAAAATATTTTTTATGAAGGACATTTTATTTTAATTATTGTTTAAAATGTTGAATAAGTTTAAATCCATGTAGACTTGTTTTTAATATAATTGTGGTTTGGTGATCGTCTGACATATGGCAGAGACAATGGAACTATTGAAACTCATCTTTTCAACAAATATTATCTGGCTTATATACTTCACAGGTAAGCATAAACATCAATTATTTCATCATTGTTATATGAATGCCTTATATTGTAGACATTAAAACAATCATTTTGATGTATGTAATTCAGATATGCATAAACATGACTAAATAAAAGAATGTTATATTTAAACAATGTGTTCAGTAAAATTTAATATATGTACAAGCATTGTTTTTAGCCTTTGGTCCAATAAACCTTAGTATATTTTCCGTTTAAAGAGAGACATTACTATTTGAAAACAGTAAAGATATTTTAAAAGGTCTTTAAAAAATAATAATAAAGCCGAGGAATTTTAACCAGTCATTGTTAGGTTTCAAACATGGTCTGTGTGACACGGATTGTTTCTGCCACAAAAACTACTCTTTTTGAACTACAAGTATAGAAATAATAGTAATATATAATAATAATAATACTACTACACACACACACATAAACACACACACACACATACACACACACTCATACACACATACATTTTCTCACTGTTCGCCTCATTCAGGTCGAGCGTTTCCTAAAACATTATTCTCTATGGATGGACACGTTAAACATATTGATCCGGTGAATAAATTCAACCTTATCGAAACTTCCTTCTCAGTCTGAATACGAGTTTAACGCCTGTTTAAAAAGCGAACCCGTGCGTACACCGAACTTCAATATAGTATAGAGTCGGGGTCATACACAAAGTTTAGAAGATGTTCAAAAATATTTGATAGATTATTAAGATTGGAGGCTACATACGACCAAATTGTAATGGAAAAAAAAACTAGTGGCCGAATAGTGGTTTAAACCCTCAACCTCCTCCTTGGGTCCACTTCTGGGACAAACAAACAATCCTATAGAAATGACTATTAAGATGTGTAACGCTCATTTCTACTTAGTTAAAATTTGGTTTAAGATGCTGTATCTAAACAGGAACTGCTATAAGTTTAACTGACGTCTGTGGTATTTTGAATAGTTTATATTGTATTTTGACAGTATCATATTTTTAACCACACATTTACAATCATTTTTCTGTATTTATTAACAGTCACTGAATTATTATTTTTTTTTTATTTTTTTTTTTTAGGTGTGGCTTTAATTTTTTTTTAATTATTGTTGTTATTGTAATTATTTCTTCTTCTTCTTCTTCTTGGCTTTACTTGACTCGAGGAGTCTTTAAACATGTTTAAATGGTTTTTTTACATGTCTACAATGACATGTTTATATCTAGCTATATGGTGCGTTTCACAATCATAACTGGAACATAACAAAATCTACAATTTTAAATCTGTGCCAAATGTTTTGCTTCTAAATAACGGTGAACATTGGTCTCACAAATCTTTTTTCTACATAGTAGTATTGGCCATTTTCAAAAACATTTATTGTAGGGTAGGGCTAAAAATGGTTTACAAAAACAAAACAAAAAGATCTACTGGTACAACATCCTCACAATGTCAGGGGTCACTCCGGTCACCAAGTCCGTTTGGACCCCTGACAAAAATAGTTGAGGAAAAGCTGGGCTGCGCTTCGTACCAGGAGAAGATTTTGAAGCATCCAATCACAATTCGATTTTCAATGCCTCAGCCTTCACCTTATCTATGTAAATAATGGTTCACGGAAGAGAGGTAAAAATGACGGGAGTACGTCCGTTTCATAGGTACCGTAATACCAAATACCAAATAAAAGGTAATGCAAAATAATGACAGTTGCCTTCTTTGTAAGGAATTGTTAC
>JAULBS010072189.1:0-21251 GCA_032355785.1 Symmetromphalus regularis | reverse complement strand
TGACAGTGTACATTTATTAAGTATAGACTTAGTCCTTGTTGTAACATGAACATGACAGTGTACATTTATTAAGTATAGACTTAGTCCTTGTTGTAACATGAACATGACAGTGTACATTTATTAAGTATAGACTTAGTCCTTGTTGTAACATGAACATGACAGTGTACATTTATTAAGTATAAACTTAGTCCTTGTTGTAACATGAACATGACAGTGTACATTTATTAAGGATTGACTTAGTCCTTATTGTAACATGAACATGACAGTGTACATTTATTAAGGATAGACTTAGTCTAGAGGCACTGATTTTCCATGACGGAATTGCGGTAAAATCTATCTGAAATGGAATTCACTATTTTTTCCAAAAACTTTATTACTCGTCACCAAATAGCGCAGTTTATTAATTAAATGGATTTTCCAGCGTCAATTTGGAAACAAAAAAATGGTCGATATTTGACTCCACTGATATCTGAACGTGTTATGCCAAATTAGTTTGGCACACTGACGATCACCAGTTGTTTGGTTTATATACTTCCGTTGATTTAACAGAGAAAACCGAATGTTCTTTAATTGTTTTTGCTTAAATTCTTCTACAGTTATGCTAGTTAAAGATTTATTACATATTTTGGGTCCATTTATTTATAATATTCATTATAATATAAATTATAAAAATTACTCGATGTAATTGCGTATTAAACAAGTTTCAATTCACGTGTTATTAGAAAACTTTCTATATTCTATTGTTTAATTATGAAAACTTAAAACCTCTGGCTAATATTCTGTATATCGTTTATAATTATGTATGTTATTGTTGTTGTTGTAACATTTATATTCACTGTATTAACTGTTATGTATATATCCCCATATGCTGTAGATTACGATCTGGGTGTAAATAAAGTTCAGTTGTTTTTTGTTTGTGTTTTTTGTTGGAAGGGGGTTCGTGCATGCAAATGTGTGTGTGTGTATTTTTAATGGAAAATATTTCTATGGAATGCAAAATGAAATTATAAAATTTACTTAAACGGAAAAAACTGAATTTGTTCAATTCTGAAAAGGAAAAGGGGAAAATCTGAAACTGAAAATCAGTGCCTCTATTAGTCCTAGTGGTAACATGTACCGGTAAATGACTGTACATTTATTAAGGATAGACTTAGTCCTAGTTGTAACATGTACATGACAGTGTACATTTTTAAAGCTAGTCATACATGTACGGCACAGTGTAAAAAATAGTGGTACGGCTCAAGACTGCCAAAGGCAACCAAGCCAACCCTCCGAAGAACTGATAGTTTATGCAGAAATAAGAACTAATAGAAAAAAAGTGGTATGGCCAGGCTGTACCTCTTCAAAAAGTGGTACCGCCCCTGTCATGTGTACATGTACAAGATGTTTAATCCACGCATTTGCATGGAAAAGATAATGATCCTGTTTAAATTAAATATTGACATTTAACAAGTGTTAAACGATACCAGACCTGTGAAAGGTGTTCTGCTTAACTTCACCTCTTCGTTTCAATTATGTAATACAGGTTAATGTACTGGATAACACTCCTGCCATATGGAAAACTTTCTTGTAGTTGTACTGTCTAGCAGCTCTATGTATGGTTCTGCCAACAGTAGTTTTACGTTGGCAAGTGTTGAACCCAAGTGCTATTTTAAAGTTCCAACCGGTACTGAGGCTGCTGATAATGTTGCTGACAATTACACATATAATACTGTATCATTATAATTGTTGATAAATAGATAAGTAAATTAATTAACATTATAAATAAACATAATTTTTAACAATAATTTATTACCTTGTAAGTACTCATAACCCTGTACATATTTGTTACTTTTTCCACTGAGGAAATATCAATATGGTTTAACAGGGCATTTCAATGAGGCTGTAGCTGTTAAGACCAATAAGCTTGCCTGTACTAAATGTGATGTTATAATTTTGTAAAATGCAAGTAATGTTGCTACTACTAGCAAAAGTACAACATAACATCATCAGTAATGTTATAGGCTGGCATTTCTCTAAACTGTTACAGGAAAAAGTTTATAGTGAAATGATTAAAATTGTCTGGGGTAATAAATAAAATATATCAAACTCACTACTATTTATTATAAAAACTGATGTGCATTGTGAAATAATTTTAAGTTCATGACAAAGAAATATTATTTCACTTGGATATAAATTTGATAATAAATAGTATCTTGTTTAATATCCTCTTATTTATCGAGACAAGAATTTATTTACACTTGGACCATTGCACAATGGCATAGGAGGACTAATTAAATGGACACATTTTAATAAAACTTTGACAGGAAGATTCTTGTTATAGAGTATGTATGCTTTACACTTACATGTACTCCACATTTACATGCACATGCACTTTATACATGCACTTACGATTTATCTAAGTCAGAGGTAGAAATTAAGAAGTAAATCAACTTATCTAGGGAAGAACTTTCCTCTAATGGTTACTGGTACACACATATCCCTCCAAAAAAATAAATAATAAACTCTCTAGACTATTTCCCCCCATTTATTAGTTGGAACAGTCTGACTGCATAATGCAACATGTGTGTCCCATTTCAAGAAGACATACCTTTTTTACACTAATAATAAATAAATTGGAATCTAAAAAATGTTTGTTTTTTGGTAAACAAAATATCTGCTGTCCAGGAGGACAAGACTCAAGGGGTTAGTGTTAGTTTATATCTGAAGTAGGTCCATTCAGCATTGCATAACACAGAAGTAAAAAAAAAAATTGTTGGAAGGATTTTCTAACACAAATTTTAATGTTCGCAGTATTGTAGGCAAACATTTTAGCTTTGTCTTCTTCAAGTACTCTTTGTAGTGTACAAGAGACTTCTGTTCTGGTACAGTATCTTGTATTTGTCTTATATCCCTAAGGATACAGCGATTTAGAATGCTTTGTCCATTCTGTCCTAAAGCAAACCAGTTTAGACAGTGTAACCATAGCCTTCTGTTCTGAAGTACTTTGAAATGTACTGGGAACTCTGGTTATAATAAGAATATAGCAGTGTTATGATTGTCTCTTATATCCACAAGAATATACAAGTTTGGAATTTCTTATCCTGATCAATTATTTTCAATTGGTTTTCAAAAGAGCCGGCATTGTCTCAAACATATGTAAGATTGTACAAGTGAGGATGGGTGGGGTTGTAATGGAATGGATTCCTGAGAAAAGTTTAAATGTGGTAAAAAAAATGTTTGTTAAAAGGTAGGGTGTCTCTCACTAAATTAGAAATTGATAGTCATGTACAAGAGAACTTCATTGCAACAGTTAATTTGGCAGATGACTGTTTGGCCCAAGATGTTTCTTAAAAATATTATATATATAAAGTTTTTTTTATAGAGGCAGGCCTTCACAATTGAGAGTCATTGCATTTTAAAATTAAAAGTATAAGAGTCGTTGATCATAATATGTAATATGTCTCAACTGCTACATATCAATGTATATTTAAAATATGACAGTTCTCATACATAAACGTTGTTTAATTCCTGTTTTTGTTTTGTTTCACGACACCACTTGAGCACATTTATTAATAATTGGCTATTGGGTGTCAAACATTTGGTAATTTTGACATGTACTGAAAGTGAGAGTCAGCCTCAGGCCTCTGATGGGTTTTGAACAACTGTCTTCAGTTTGAAAGTCTGATATCCTTCCAATGAGGCTCACAATTTATTTGCTTAATAATACCTCAGAACAAAAATCAACATGGCCCCTTAGGCAAATGCTCTACCTCTAAGATACATCCCAGTACTTTCCTAAACTGCAGTTCAGCAAGTGACAGCAGAATGTATTGGATGAGTATCAAACTGGCCCTTGTAATATAGTAGTTATGCTGTCATAACTGACAGGTACTGGGATCAAATCTCAGTTAAGGCATGGTATTTTTTATCTTGATACCAACTTCAATCCAGAGTGAGTTCTCCACAAGGCACAATGGGTAGGTGTATGCACAACTGGTTTATCAAAAACTATAGAAGATCTCTTACTGCCAATCATAAAGAGTATCCTATGTGGCAGTTATGGGTTTCCTCTGAAGACCATGTGTCACAAAACACCACACATCTGACACCTAGTAGCCAATAAATAAATAATGTTCTAGGATGTCATTAAATAACCAATCCTTTCAGACAAATACCAAAGGCAATGTCATGAGCTGTCCTGTATTGGAAAATTGCATGTGTTTTTGAAGAACATTTGCTACTAAACAAATACATTAGCCCAAATGTACATATGTATTGTATATTATTATTATGGCCTATCCAGCTGTAATCTCATGCCCATTTTATAAGTCCACTAAGATGAGCATTTGTATTAATTAATGCATGTACATACACATTTATTTATAGGGAAACTGATATTTTATATATAGGCTATAGTACTAATACTTCGATGATTTTATACTTTTTTTATGTGCCACGGTCCATATAATTATTTTACCCAGTGCAACATTATATGGTGCTGTACGTACATTTACTTGTATATATAGTGACTAACATATATCTACCTATACACTTTATATGTACTTAATACGTGTTCATTGCTGTTATCTCAGAAATAAAATCTTTTCATGGATTAACGGTTCTCTATCTAGATGTGGGTCAAATGTTCACCGGTGTGCTGAGTGACACACAAATTTACGTCATTGGGTTCACTTGGTTTGTTTAATGTTTGGCTTACAAAGACTGCAGTACAGACAGGGTACAGATATTTACAAATGCTCAGCCACTTAATGTTTTGTCATTGTACTTTTTCCTTTCATTTTTGTCAAATCCCATGTTATACATATATGTTACATATTCATGGATTATTGGTAGTAGGCTACATAGTATTAGGATTGTGTAAGATTTTTGTTTTAGGAGGTGTTGCTCCTTTATCAAGTTTATATTTGTGTAAACTATAAATGGTTTGCTATGTATATATTATTATTATTTATTAATCAAAAATAAAAAGCATTCATTTATTTATTAAATAATAAATTGTAATTCGAATTGATAAGAGGTCATTCATACTGTTAACAACATTATTCAATTCATACATGTTAAGCACTGCCCAATCCCTCAAAAAACAAATACAATTTGTTTTAAACATGAATAATTTTAATAATATTGGATCCCCACCCCTTTCATCATATGCTTCATATGAATTAGAAAGTATTGATAATTGAAGTGTTTTCACAAAACTCAGTAAGTCCATGTGGCATTAATTGGTGAAAAACTACGAACAACTTCAATTTTTTTTTACGAAATATATTTATACAAGGCCCTGTATATTTTTAAGTAACAATATTTTTTGGCTTTAGATATCAATACATTATATCCAAACTTCAAAATCCAGAGATGATATTTTGTTTCATATACTTATTTCTTCCCTGCTACATTTACCTGCCCAAGAGAAAAAAGGCTATTAATCTAATTCCACTTACATTTATCAAACCTTGTTAAGAACTTCTAACTCAAGCAAATAAATATGAATACTTGGCAAATTTGCATTACCTATACGATCATTCAATATACATGTACTCTGGGGCATAGCCAAAGAAGGAAAACCACCGAGGCAAACCTAGATGCTGGGAGCTTGAACCATGTGGATAATAAATATCAGTATCATGGGAATAAAAAACAAAACAAATCTGCAGAAATTCCAGACAAGACAAGCACCTTGTCTGCCTCATGCTGGCTACACTAGAGATACCGATATGTAACCTGTATACCTGAATGCAGTAATTGGAATACATGAAGCAATTGCATGTTATTGGCAAAACTACCACAAACTTAAGGGTGAATTAGTGGTATAAAATAGATTTATTAGATCCTTTTACAACATGTATTTTAAAACAAACAAACTGCCATTGCTCACTCATTTATTGTCACAACTCTGATCAATACTACTTTTTGTAGAGTACTTTAAAAACAATAAATTGTATCTTCTAAAAGCACTGAATTATCTCAACATTTCTGTATTATATTATCAGAATCATTGTTAAAAGACTGCAGAAAAAAATCCAATGCATGTTTTTTCTTAAAGAATCCTCATAAAGCAGCTAGATGAGTCACTATTCATTAGTTTTGTCTGGGACTGAACAATTTTGAAAACATTCAATGATTTTCAATATGTGACTCATCTTCTAAAAATGAATGGAACGTAGCTCAGAGTATAGCATCCATCTGAAGTGTGACGAGTAGTCGAATCAATCCTCTGAAGCAGAATTATTCCATACTGAATATTCTATAGAATTACCTTATGAGAAACATTTTAATTGGTAATGGTAGTGACTGTATTGTTATCTTAAACTAGGTTCTCGGACTTTGACTTTTTTTTATATGACACCACATGTAATTTTCCTTTTCTTTTTTGGCCTTATATGTAATGTATATTATTTGGAATTACATACTGTATTAATTTGGCATATGTACATGTACCTGGCATCACATTTTCTTTAATAATTCATGAAATTTGTCTAGTTATTAATAGGTTCTTGAAACATGATTATTAAAATAGATTTTTGGTAATAAAATTGATGTTGCATTGGAAATAAGATATTAAACTCAATTTTTATCTCTCATGACATACCTTTGATATATTACTAAAGCTCATGACAAATTAACATTATTTCATTGGGGACATACAGTTGATATGAAATGGAATTGTTTAGCAAGTATATTGTGGAGAATAAAATTGTTACATAAGGTATCAATTACCATGTGTTTGCATTGCCAGTGGAATACTCTTTATTACAATTTAGAATATAGTTACAATACATGTACTTTTCATATCATAACTTTGTATGATACAATTTACAAAATTAATGTACATCATTAATATACATATGTTTCCTTGTGTTTCAGATTCTATGGACAGGAAAAGGACTACAATGTTTTAGTTATGGATCTTCTTGGACCAAGCTTAGAAGATTTGTTTAATTTTTGTTCTAGGAAGTTTACCATGAAAACAGTTCTAATGTTAGCTGACCAGGTATGTACTGCATCACTAATTAGATGACTGATTCCTTAATACTGGACATACATTATGTAAAGGGTCATTTACGGTAGTGTTTTACCGGAATAATAAAACTAGTGTAAAAGACACAACAAAATGTCACTTGGACCCCCAAACTAAAATAACAAAACTGGTTTGGTTATATGACTCAGTCAAGAATATACAATAGGGAGCTGTGTGATGGGACAAAGGGTATATTGAGACCTTTCAGTGCCATAAAGGATACTTGATTTATTCATTATAAAATAAAGATAAAAACTAAGAATAAATTTTTTACTTATTTGGGATCCTTAGATTTTAGGTTGGAACTTCCAGAAAAAAACCCAGGTGAGTCCTAGGGCTCCCTCTTTTAGAAAAGCCAGGTAATCCCCTTTCTTGGAAGTCAGCTTTTTTTACTTTTTTCTTTCTTTTTCTTTTAACCAATTTGTACAAACACAAGCCTCATATTTACACCTGGATCTGTCCCTGAATCAATCTGACTTAAATCAGATTTCAAGATTGGACAGATGGTATGTATACAGTAGTTCACTGTACATATTGTTCTTTGAATTATCATCAAACCACAAATTGCTTTGTCATTATTTACATGTTGCGATTGTTTATATGGTCATTCGATGTCAACAAACATCAGGCTGAGTTACGTGTAAGCACTGTGATGACCTTGGAAACAAACTAAGTGATTGTGTTCACTGCAAATATTGTCCAACCCCTTAATAAGTAAAGCTTTGGTAGAACAATATTCAGACTACTTGTTAACTCAGTCTGGATAGAAGTGTTGAGCTACCAGCTTGCATTGTACGAGCAATTAGTGTAAGGATGTTTTAAATTGGCATTTCACATTTTATTAACAGTCCATAATTTCACAAATGTGACAGACAGCAAGACAAAAAATAAATAAAATTTAAGATATCTAGTTTTTGTTGAGATTTAATGACACCGTAGCACACACTGATTTTTCAGTGGCTATTAGATGTCGGATATATAAGTACGGTGTTTTGTGACTGGTATTGAAATTTAAAATCCCATGCATCAACTGATGTTTGATCCCAGTACCTACCAACTGCGAGTCCAACATCTTAACAAGTGACCACTGTTCCACCAGTCTTTTTTTTTTTAATGTTTATTTTTTTAATAATGAAACATATTCAGGCTACATTTTCCTCCTCTCCACACACCCAGTATCGCTTTAAAATAGCTGATATGTATCCTCGTCATGCCAAATTGCGTCGCACCAACTGAAACTGGCTACGGTGCATGCACCGTTGAGTCACATAGCACACTTAACAACATCAATGTTTATGTTGTTCAATTTAGTAATGTAATCAATAAAAACATATTATTTACTCACCTGTATTTTGCAAGAAGACCGATTTCTAATATGTTGTCAAATGTTATAATTAATTTGCTAGTGCCAAAACGTGTCGCATTCTTGCAACTATTGCACGTAGCTGTCAGAAAAATGTTCCCACCAAAAAGAATTCCATTGTATCATGATTGCAGACCAAACACAGATATGTTTGACCTAAGAGGTGGATGATTTCAATTGCTATTATGTGACAAATCATTTTGTAAAACCTTCCGTAATATTCGATTAAATCTCAAATGTGGAAAAGAGCTATAATCTACACTTCTGTACCAAAAAAATAAAAATTGTCTTCTTTTCTGCATATTTTTTACATCTGTGTGATCAAGACTTGTATTGCCAATGTGTGTGGGGTGATATTTTAAAATTCACAACTGTTGTTTATTCGAAGTAATATACAACGCATTTTGGATATAGGATGCATTTTGGCACTTTAGGATACACAAATTGGATTTGGTTTAGATAGATTTGTGGATTATGCAGACACTTGTTTGGATTGAATTACTAATTTGTTTATTTTTAACATGGAACCTAATATTCATATCCATGCATCTTCATTGCATTCATGTACTTAATGTTTATTTTTATGTGGGATCTTATGTTCATATAAGTAGATTCATAAGGTCGTGGTGTTGTTAGCCATCAGTTGGGGGTTTTCCAATTGTAATTAGATCTGTTTGACCCCAGCCACCTTTCAGTGTTAAATTTCTTTCAATGACCCTCTGCAATATTCCTCGGTCTACTCCTGACTTCACAGTGTGTGCTGATCATGTAATTTAATTTTATTGTCTGCTGTATGAGGGATAATAAAAATTGGAAACAAAGGAGCATACTGTTAATCACTGTGTCAGCCTTATGTATCACAATAACACATATATTATTAATTTAAAACTGTTACACAAAGTGTTTCAATTACATTGTACTTTATACTGTAATACAGAGTTATTGGTTCTAGTTTTACAACTTATAAGCAATAATGGATACACTAGAAATACAATTGTATTAAATTTACAAAGTAATTAGATTGTAGCTGTTTGATAGGCCTGGTAACTATTATGGTATTTTGCTCAAGAGGGACCACATTAAAAAAGAAATAACGGTCATCTTTCAAGACATCCTTGGTGTGAACCTTTGTAAACAGATAATTGGCCCTCAACCTATGGTACATGTAATGTATTGTTTGTTTTGTTTAACAACACCACTGGATCTCATTGATTTATTTATTATATTGGTTATATCTGGAAATGTTTGCATGTAGTCAAGTATGAGCTGGCCTTTCATGAGTTTTGAACCACTATCTTCAGCTTGAAAATCTGACCACTGGACCACTAAGGCTAACTACATGAATTATCTTCTTTTTTTTTTTTTTTTAATAACATCATCAGAGCACATTGATTTATTAATTATTGGCTATTGGATGTCAACCATTTTGTAATATTGATATGTAGTCAGCGTGATCCATCTCCAATGGGTTTTGAACCACTGTATTCAGCTTGAGAATCCATTGTCTTACTGCTGAACACTCACTACGTGAAATTATGTATCTGCATATCATCAATACAAAGAGTAGTTTAGATGATGGCTATTGAAACACGTGTACTTTAATTTTCAATTAATACATTATTTGATTTTGTATCTTAGTTGGTATGTACACTTTTTATTTAAAATAGATTTTTTTAAAATTAACTTGTATTGAAATTAAATGCATTTGTTTTGGCCAGATGATCAACCGAGTAGAACACATCCACAACAAAAACTTCATTCATAGAGACATCAAACCAGACAACTTTCTGATGGGAATTGGCAGACATTGCAACAAGGTACATCATCTGAATGACATAGGGAATCTTTTTGTTTAACAGCATTTCTTGAGCACATTGATGATTGAGTTATTACTCATCAGCTATTGGATGTCAAAGATGTGGTAATTGTGACATGTAGTCAGTGTGACAGGTTTTGAACCACTGTCTGATATAGAGAATCTATCATGAGTGTCTGGTGTACACTCAGAAATCCTCAACTTGAGAGGTACAAAGTTCAGTTTGGTCTGATATGAGGTGTGGTGAGTAGACTAAACTGTTGTATGTTGAGGGTTAGGATTTCATGGTCTGCAACAGGTACTCATATGATTGTTTCTTTTTCTTGTATAACTAACTTAATTTACCATGAATTAAGTTAGAAATATATTCATGACAATTATTTCAAGTCAATATGAACATGACATCATCAATCATGAGCCATATGATGTTGGCTGATATTGTAGGATACCAGGGTTTTCATTTTGTTTTGGAGTAGCAGATTGCATTATGAAAGTAACAGATCAGGCTGGAGGTCCAGGGGGCTGCCTTATGCTTCTTATTGTATTTTATATTGCTCCTAACCTGAAGAACTGCTACCAGAAGCACATTATTAAGCCATTAACCAATCAAAATTGCTGTAAAAAACATTGGAACATCCTAGTTTGTAACCACAGGTGAATATTTTCTATTTTAAACAACCAATCAGAAATTAATTTTAACTAATGACAGCCCTGTGTTTATACTGAAGATGTTGATTTTTTTATTTATTTATTTTAATTTTGTATTCATTTTACAGCTATTTAATTTAATTATAATTATTTTTAATACTGACAGTATTTTAATATTCATGTAATTTTAATTATTCTCTTATTTACTTTATTTATTATGTATATATTTTAGGTTTTCATCATAGACTTTGGATTAGCAAAGAAATACCGTGATAATCGAACAAGGCAGCATGTACCATATAGAGAAGGGAAAAACTTAACGGGCACTGCCAGGTATGCTAGTATCAACGCCCATCTTGGCATCGAGCAGAGTCGAAGAGATGATATGGAATCACTGGGCTATGTTCTCATGTATTTTAACAGAGGATCCTTACCTTGGCAAGGGTTAAGGGTATGTCTGAATTTTCTTATTTTGTTTGCCATTGTTGGGTTACATACTTATGTTTTTTAACAGAGGTTCCTAATATTAGGAAGAGTTAAGGTTGTATCTGAACTTTCTTATTTTGTGTAGTCACTATGCTACGTAACGTAATTAAACATGTATTTTAACAGAGCCTCCTGGTTTTAAAAAGTGTTTTTTTTATTTAAGGAACATACCAAAGTACTGTGAAACAAAAGAAATGAAATTGTTTCATTTGGGAGAAAGGAGGTTACATTTTCCACGGGAACTATTTTATATCTTTAGTAAAAAAAAAAAAAATCATTATTTAAAAAAAAAAAAAATTTATGTGTGTCTCTCAGAAGTTCAATATTAATTTTTTTGACTGAAACAACAGTAAATCCCAAGAATGCTTTGTTTATCTTTTTAAGAGTGTGGGGCACAATCTGGTGTAAAACTAAACATTTTCTTTCCTCTGGCTTCAAAGTACTTTTACTACACTGCCTTAGTTTACAAAATCACTGGGTTACACATTTTAACAGAGGTTTCCACCTTGAACAGGATTGAGTATTTGTCTACATTTAAAAAAAAAATTGTATTTGAAGTAACCAGTGTGACCACCAATAGCTGATATTTACTTTTGTGCCAGAGGGTAGTTAAATAAGTAAAATAATAATTATTTTATTTGGCTAAGATTTATTAGGCTTCATACAAATATGTTTTAACAGAGATTGTCTCCCTTTGCAGAGAAAATGGCACATATAATTGTTATTGTTCAGGCGTACTTCATTGAAGGTATTACCAGAAGCAAAGTCAGCCATTTTACATAATACAGTCTATACAACAGAGCAGCAATTGTGTTCTTTATATTTATTCTTTTACTATATCTGTTTTTATACATGCAACTTAACAGCAATTTTAGTTTCATTTTCAGGCAGCAACAAAGAAACAGAAATATGAAAAAATAAGTGAGAAAAAAATGTCCACACCAGTTGAAGTACTGTGTAAGGTATATAAAGTTGAAATGACATCATTAGTATTGTTTAAACATATTTCAATAAATTTTATCGAGAAACAATTGATGGGTATATTGGAAGTGGAAATATGAATATTCTAAGAAAAACTGAGCCTTCCTTTGGTATTTTTGTGCACATAACTATCAAAGCAAGACTCAGTTTGCCATAAAACTCCACATAACATGATGTTTCTGTACAAATTGATGTTATTGGGGTTTTAGTTTATATGGTCAGGGGTTCTAAAATATTCCAACATTTCATGTATTTCCATCTTATGTTATTTACTTACCCCACATTTTCCATTTTGCACAGAATTAATTTCAATTTTTAAATTAAGCATTTAACTTATTATTGTTCCTTTAAAAACATATAAACAGTGCTTTTATTATCAGAATTTCCCATCAAAATTAAATAACTTCTATGACATTAAGAATTGTAAAAATACATTGCTTGCAAGTGGGCATATATGCATTTATTAATGTAAATTACTTCCTTGACAGATATGAAAATTGCACTTAACAGACATAGGCCAATGAAACTTTTGAAACCATTACAGAGCAAAGGCATTGCTCAGTTTTGACAAAAACACAGGAATCTAATTCTTATAATATTCCCATAAATATCATGGGAATCCAATTAGATTCCCATGAAATCATTCTTCAGAGTTTTAGCAGATATATGTATGTGTTAACATCTATTAGAAAATATAATTTTCATGTCCAAATAATAACTACATTATTTATTGGCATCAAATTTTGAATTAGTCACTTAGCACATTTTTATAATATTCTTGATTGAAAACATTGGATTGTCATGGATTCCCATGACATAAAATTGTTGATTCCCTTAACATATAATTGCTGTAATTCAAATAGATTCTGGTAAAATCTGATGAAAAATAAGGCCTGAATGGAAATTTAAAAACCAATTTATTTTTTGTTTCAGGGCTTCCCTGCTGAGTTTGGAATGTATCTGAACTACTGCCGTGGTCTGCGCTTTGAAGAAGCTCCTGACTATATGTATCTGAGGCAGTTGTTTAGAATATTATTTCGTACTCTCAATCATCAATATGACTACGTATTTGATTGGACAACTCTCAAGCAGAAAGCTACAGCAGCATCAGCCACTGGCAGTTCACAAGCCTTGGCAACAGCAGGTACTGCATATATGTAAACAGCCAAGATGAGGATACTATAAAGTCTTATGTATAATCTACTGGCACAAGTAAATATTTTATTAACAGATATATTTTGTATAAAAGGCAAAGGGATAACAATGTAGGATTGAACAAACTATTCTGGGCATATTGGCACTCCTCCTACAGACACTTGAGAAAGGATGAATTCGTCATCTCTACGACGAAGGGGCGAAATCCAATTTTGACTAATAACATTTTTAAAATTTGACATCCCATTGATTTGCCTTGTTGTCTAAAATTAATTTACTAATTAAAGAAGTGAAAGACAGTTGTTATTTTCAGAATCAAAATTTACAGCCTTATTAACATAAAACATTATTTTACCTTATTGTTTCTATTTATTGCGCCTCCCCCTAAAATAAGCACTTACGAGAAATGGCACCCTTAAAATAGTAAAACTGGCTTGTATCTGACTGTCGATTTGCAATGAATAGCGTATAATCTGTAAGCATATCAGCCTAGTGCCTAATTCAAAACTTGGAAAACATCGTTTCCATATTCCAAATGCCCTTTCAATTATCGACCATTTGTTAAACGCACACAGTTAACACTTTTACACAAATGTAAGAGAAAAACAGACTTTGTAAATTCAACCGGTGATGTTTTTGAACAAGATGTCATTTTTTGGGCCTGGTGTAACTGTTTACTAAATCCCCTGTGAAAAGATCCATTTCCTGCCAGTGTACATGTAAAATGTTCCCACGGGGCGGCAGAGTGTTTTTTTGACATGTATTACAAGACATTTAGCATGCCCCTTTTGCATTTTACCTGGATGCTATAAATAGAAACAATACGGTATTGTCAGTTAACAAAATTTTGAATATTCTCCCCTTCATCAGAGCACCGATGAATTATTGTTGTACTGACAGACAAAGATATCTGCCAAACCTAGATGATGATCGCCAGCCCAAACTAGCTGGGAGATGCCTATTTCAAACCCTTTACAGTAAACTATTATTATAGCATACTTTCACTTTCCCCCACACATAGTCCACTGGGTATTGCACACTTTACTAAAGAGAAAAATGTCTTTTCAAGATATTAATTCACTATATGGTTTTTCTCACGTTGTTTTCTATTATTATTTTCAGGTAGATGAAAAAAGATGTGATACGTTCGTGAAAACTTTGTCAGCACCAGAGTGTGGACATATGTGAGATACCTGGAAAAAACATATCTTTGAATTCAACACATTTTACTTGTCTTTTTCTGGTAATTTAATCTCTTATCTAAGTTTATATGAATGTGGATGTGTATATGAATGGACGATGTACTGATACCACTGTATATATGTCTGTCTGTTTGTCTGAATGAATGGATGTTCCATTACTTATAAACCATTTTTAATAGGTCACTTTTCACAAGTACTTTTCATTACTGATTAATGTAGTGGTTGAGTGATATAAATTTTATAAGTGTTTAGTGATTGTAATGTAAGTATGTACTTGTCACATTTTTGTGACCTTAATATAGATTATACATTTGATGACACCAAATATAGATAGTAACATTTCTTGCTTTTAAAGAATTAGATCTGATTAGGTTTTAACATTTTATTGCCATCAAAAATAGTATGGGATTGGCCAACAAATATTACGGCTGCTCCCAACATTTTATAAACAATAAATGTTTACATATATAGTCAAAATGACAAAAATAGGCATTTACAACAAGAAATAAAGAGAAAATAATCAAGTCAAACCTGTCTTAAGCAGCCAACATAGTGAGTAACAAACATTGATCTTTTAGACAGGTGGCTGGTTAATACAGGTTATATAGATAGTAACTGTTTTCTCCGAAATCATCTAATTTAGTACTGTAGTAAATCAGCTGATTTTCAAGAAAATAAAGCTGACCCTTAAAACAGGTGGCTGCTTAAGACAGGTGGCTGCATGAGCAGGTTTGACTATAGTTATATAAAGAGTGTCAGTATTTTACAGAATCTTAGATCAGACTTGTATTTCTGATAGCACTGAAACTTGACAATTACTTCATCCTTTAAATTTATTCAGTTGTAAAATATGGATAAACCTTTAATTATAGTGTGAAATAAAATCTGATATATACATTTGAGATTCCCAAGACCTAATTACATAATTAGTGAAATATAGTTCAAATCACTCCTCTCCCCCAATTATTAAAAAAATATAAAATCTTCCCTTGATTACCATTATATTTATGTATGCTAATCACGGAAAGATAAGTTAATTGTGAAATCAGTAATAAAAAATAAAACATTGCTAAATAGTTGGAAGTTAAAATGTTACTGATGTACACTGAAACAAAACCTTCATTATTTGAAGAAAAAGTAATTTTACCTTAAATGAAAAAACAACACTGACTGATATACTGACCTACTGACTGGTTAATTTGTGATATCTTAATTCATTCCCCTATACCACTGTTTATTATTTGTTTGAATAACCCAAAACAAACCATTTTTACATTTATTACGCTTTTAAATTAGTTTTTACTTTATTGCACATAATCATGTACTTGTGATTAATTATTTCACATGCATGCCTATGGTGATGGTATGATGATATATTATGTACATGTACTTGACAATTGGATGATAATATACATACACATAGGTACATTTATGGGACGATGGCCAGTATATAAAGTTTAGATAAGCAGCTTCTTCGTAAATTATTTTTCCTGGTTATTTAAGGATTTTTTTTCATTTATTATTATTTATTTTTCAAATCTTTTTGCTCATAACTCCACCAGACTTCAAGGGATATTTGCTATTTTTAAAGCATTTTCCTGTGATCCATCATTATTCCACACATTAAATTTACTGTACATATTCTACATTTGTAATAGCCTGTGGGTTTACAGATTGTAATTAACTCATGTTTGGTGTAGGCAAGCTAAATGGTAATGCTAGATTTTGTTTCTTTATAGTTTGGTTTTGTTGCTTTTTACATTAAAACAGTATCTTACAAGACTGGTGCAGCTGTTTAAGTATATGGGGGATAAGACTGAATAGGTATGCCATCAGTCAGTTACGTGTTTATATATTTTACGGTGCCTATGGTGACTGCTGATTATTGGAGGGGGTGGCAAATGACCCTCCCCCACCCCCTTGCTGCACCGGCCCTGTCTTACAATTTATTATTTGTATAAAATATGTTACTATCCTTAAAATTGCTGGTTTATATATAGTTGGTGAATATTCTTTTAAAACTTTTATTGAAGGAGATTTTAGTGTCCCCTAAGTGAATATGCATGCATTATGGATAATGAGACTGGGAAGTAATTTTAAAATATTGCCATTGCAAGGTGGACTAGTAGTTTAGAAAAGTTACTAGGCCCTATAAAATAAATTACTTTTCACATCATTATTGGTTGCAGTTAGAAACATCTGCTTACTGACCATGGGGACTAGTATCATTTAAGTTAGATTTATCCCCAGTGATGTCTACTAATGTGGGGTGATAGTGCAATTATCAGTTTCTATCCCCGTGAGAATTTTCACTCGTAAAATATGTAGATTGATAAACTAACTACAGCTCGGTTTGTGTGCCATTTAAAATGTATTCAGAGATGTTCATTAACTGACATGAATTATCTCCCATTACACCATTCTTTTTTATAATAAAGGTTTAAAGGAGATATAAAATTCTTCTTCTTCAAATGTTGGTAATATTTTAATAACAATCTTTGTTATTTCTGTTTACTTGAAATGAGAGTGAGGTTATTGCAAAAAATGTGTATGTTTGTCATTTATTCTCTATGGTACACAATATCGAATTTTTACCTTAATTTACAAACATAAAGCATTGTTTGGGCTACTGAGTAATTCCATGTGACCATCAGAGAAGTTTGGTGGAATACAGCATCAAAACTGCATTCAGCAGCTTTAGTTTGAGGTTGTGACTAGAAGACGCATGTATCACACTCATTACAGTGGAATTTCTCTACTCTTATTCTCAACAATATAATATTATTATGCATTTTCCCATTCCTAACTGTTTTGTTATCACTGCTGTTTCTCCTTTTTAATATTATACACAGATTTCTCTATAATAAATTTATTTAGCTGGTTTATCGTTAATGATCTGGACTATATGTTTGTTATTTTCTTTTTATGAATAGATACTGAGAATTTTTAAGATGAAACTCTATCAAACACATTTTTTCTTTATGGCTTTTAGACCACATCTTATTTTTTATTACTTAGTTTTTGGATTAGTGAACTATAAGAATCATGAAAGAGAAATAAAAATAAAAGTTTACATTTGAATTTTAAAAAAAATATTTATGTCCTTCATTGCATAATTAAAGAATAAATAATAAAAATTCTGATGTTCATCTATTGTAAAACAAACAGATCTAATATATATATATACAGTCGAACCTGTCTATGATGGCCACTGATAGGACTAGACAAAAGTGGTCGTCATAAAGAGGTGGCCGCCATATATAGGTCCGCAGATGATTAGCATATGACACTGTTAATCCAGATTTAAAACACTTCTTAATTAACGAACACAAGCATTCACTACTCATTATACAGGATCACTGATTGTGGGTAACTACCGTTATGTAAGCTCTAGCAAGTCGACTGACAACCTTTATACGAAGATTAAAAGGCCGCTGTTCATCAAAGCTAATAAGGAATAAAACATCGAAAAACATCTGACATTTTTATTTATGTTGCAGACATTTCTTGATAATTTGCAGTAAAAAAACAAAAATGTGACTGTGGAAGCAGGTTCGTATTTGCTTTTTTATTAAATTCTGGCCGCAGGTGTTTGTCATATAGAGATAAAATATATAGTAAAATGCGTTGGGGGGGGGGGGGACCTCAGTGACTCATAGATAAGTGGCCACCTTACAGAAGTGGCTGCAAAAGCAGGTTTGACTGTGTATATATATTATTTACAGTGAATAGATATTTGTATTTTGCCATTTTTATCATATTAAAAACAAATGTAAAACAATTTAAATGACAATATATTTATTTTTTAATTTGTTTACTATCCATTGAGTGTTTAAGAGGAAAACTTATTAATACAAAATAAAGGGTCTTAATAAGATTTATATATGAGGGCAAGAAGATATTTTTTTAAAAGTATTTGTAAGATTATATTTACATATATCATGTGTCTGTATGTGAGTGCATGTTAACTTTTAATGGTGTATTCCTTTTATTTTTTATACACCAGTTTATGTTGTATACAATTATTTTGACTTTTATATTTCCATTGTACATGTTCAACAGCACAAGAATATTCCTAGAATAATTGTATGCTTGATTTGTATATAAACAAAATTCCTGAAATGGAATTATTTCTTACTTACTAATAGTTTAACACCCTAAACAGTTTATTAAAGTAGCATTCACAATATATATATATAAAAGACAAAAGAAATCTGAAAAGATTATTGATTCTCAATCAGCCTTTCTTAAAATGAGTTTGGTTTGCAAAGCTGATGTGAGCATTCTTGCAAATGGCTGACAGCTAATATTAAATGCTCAGACTTGATACACTCCTTGAGGCTCAGCATAACTAAGTAACTAGATGCAGGTGTCCCATTGACACAAATAAACCAACACTAACTGATTATAGACTAGATATGTGTTTTTTATTGAAGGCTTTAGGACACTTGGTTACTTGACTATGACAAACTATCTTTGAGCATGTGTTAGAAGGAAATAATAAAATGACAAATAAAATAAAAATACTGGCTTTAAATGCATAGTCCCACAGACCCTTGACCTAATTAATTTCCAAACAAAGAATTAATTTTAAATATATACATTTGATTTGTTCATAGAAATACTTCATTCAACTATTTACATAACCACCGCATGCCGCTTATTATCAATATTTAAAAAATAATAATGAATTATGCTCACGGACAAATAAATAGAAAATAACGTGTTTTTTTCCGTTAAAGGTTGAGGTATATATTTCGAGTCATCTGATGGGTATTCCCCCGTTAGCCATTATTTTAAAACTTCTGAATATTTGTAGGTGTTAAAACATTTCGTACCAACTTATTTTACCCCACGAGGAGTTCTGATCTTGAAATTTGAAATTTTAAAATGTGAAAAAATCGATCGACTCCACACATTCAGTTAAAATGTCTTGCGTGATGTGAATATGAGATCTAGTATAACAAATGCATTTACGTTTCATTCGTAATCAATACTGAGACCACGTAGCTTCTTAAATTCCATGGGACTATGACTTTAACTCTTTATTATTCACTTGCACAGTCAGACTATTGGATTAAGGAAGGGAGAAACACAACCAATTTGGTTTTGTTTTTAAAATGTAATTTGTGATGGATGGGGTGGGTAAAACATTGTTGTCAAGAATGTTGTGCAATCAGTTTTATTTGGCCAACATTTGTCGGAAAACACTGATGACAACAAATGTTGGCGATAATTGTTGGCCATATGTGCTAGTATTAACATTTTTTTTTTATATTACAGCAAATGTTTTTAAATACATTTTGTAGGGTTCATCTTTTGGCTATGCCAATTTAGCTATTATAACTCTTAATTAAAGTATGAATATAAACTCCTAACTCTTGATGCAAATAATCTGGAATATTCATTCCAATGGCATGCAACATAGAAGAATGATGAAATAATCATCATTGTTATCATCTCCAACTCAGTCTTATGTGGTTTTTTGCATCATTAAATTGTCTTTTTTTATCACTCAGTCTGTAATGATTTTATGTCCTCTAACAAAAGTGATTTATTTTTCAGTTTATTCAACCGATATTACCGTGTCTTTGATACAGAGCCAGTAGATGAATCACTGTTCCAAACTCCTCGTATGTATTCTATACAACTTATCTCAATAATACTATTTATTACCATACTGGTGAAAATTTGGGAGTTGAATATAAATATACAGTTCAAATTAAGTTGGGAATATTCAAACCTTACACAAGGTAACAAGAACAGTGTATTAATGCAAATTTATAGCAGTAATGTGATATGACACTGCCATGAAATATTTATGTCAAGATATAGAGGTATGGCTGAACCAGATTCAGATACAGAGCAAGGGTAGAGATTGTGAAATTGAAGTTTATCATTAATGCTTTTAATTAATGATTGTAACAGGTAAAAGCATTGTGGTCCCCTAAACATTTGTGAAGTATTTATGGCTTACATCATACAATGAGTGACAATCACTTCCTGGAAGTGGGGGGATGCAGCTAGGGGGATAGGATGGAGGCATACCCTTGGCATTTTTGAAATATTACTGAAAAAGATTATTATTTAGGTATTATAATTTCAATTTTTTTAAGCAAATTAATACAGGCATCTACCTGTCCAAAAAGTAGAGGGATGTGTCCCACCCCATCCCCCCAGAATTTACACACCTGCTCCAGATAAACATCCAATAAGAATTTGAGTTTGTCAAGTGCTATTCCTGTACTGCAAAGCCTAAATCTTCAAAATGTCTTGAACGTCAATGACGTTGCCTGATGATGTTCCACACTATAGTCTGTTTGGGCTATTTGGAACATGGTTTTTGACGAATAAAAAACAAAATATATATCTTACTTCATTAATGTTGATATTTTTTTAAATTAAAAAAAATGTCCTATTTTTTTTCTGGGTTGGTTTGTCCATTGGTTCTATTATGTTTAAACGGCAGCCAAAAGTAATTTTAAAATATTTCGAGCCGGCATTACTTAGACCGCCATGTTTTATTTGCTGCAGAATTCATATAAACATAGGGGTGTTAGGTAATTATTTGTATAATGT
>JAULBS010072178.1:0-21253 GCA_032355785.1 Symmetromphalus regularis | reverse complement strand
TTGTTTTATTTAACGACGCCTCTAGAGCACATTGATTTTTAATCTTATCAGCGGCTATTGGACGTCAATCGTATGGTGATTCTGACATATGTATTTAGAGGAAACCCGCTGCCGCCACATTGGCTACTCTTTTTGATAAGCAGCAAGGGATCTTTTATATGCACCGTTCCATGGACAGAACAGCACATACCACGGCCTTTGATAATCCAGTTGTGGACCACTGGTTGGAACGGAGAGGTCCACTGAGAAGGATCGATCCGACGACCGACCAGTTCACAGGCAGACACGCTACATGCAGTATATTTTAACACAATATTTGTTTTAGAAAATTATGATCTTGTGGAACTGTGATTATGCAAGTTTAACGGGTTCCCTCGTGTTTATGTGTATGCATTTGTAATAAATGTGGCAAATGAAATGGGCTACTCACTCGAGTCTACAAAGACGAGGACAACGAATAGCAACAGAGATCCAAAAAGTGATATCATTGTAGACTGACGTCAATTGTCTGTTGTGGTTGAGTTTCAAGAAGAACTGTTGTTCCTGAGTTTCAAGAAGGTTCTGTTGTAGCAGTGTGATTGTTCACGTTAATATATGATCGGCTGGTGTTATGTTTAAAAC
This sequence comes from Symmetromphalus regularis, assembly GCA_032355785.1. NCBI lineage: Eukaryota > Metazoa > Mollusca > Gastropoda > Neomphalida > Neomphalidae > Symmetromphalus > Symmetromphalus regularis. The sequence continues at coordinate 20,632 of JAULBS010072178.1, read as the reverse complement.
ATAAGGAGTGAGTAGTCTGAGCTGTATTAACTTTACAAACACGTAGCAATGATGTAACGCATGTTCATAAAATACCGACATAATTATGTGCGAACAATAATGATGGTCTGACCAGATGTTGATTTAGAGGGTTCGTCACCAATTAAAGGCATAGTCCCACGGAATTTTTAAGTGGCTTTGTGCTATAAATACTGATTACAAATGGAACTTACATGCATTTGTGATACTAGATCTCGTTTTCATATCACGCAAGACGTTTTAACTGAACCATGGTTTAGGGAATTCCATGCCGAGTGGAACGATTTTTATTGTTTTAAATTAAAAAATTCGAATTCTTCAAATTTCAAGATTTCAAGAAATGTTTTGCAGCTTCAAAAGAACGTCTAATGGGGGGGGGGGGATACCCGTCACGTGACTCAAAATATATACGTCACACCTCCTTCAGCGGAACAAAAACCCTTATTTGTTCCATTTATTTGTGCATGAGCATAATTAATTATTATTTTTAGAATATAGATAATAAGCAAGATGCCCGCCCCCTATATTTAGAGATTTTTAATAAATTATTATAATTTTCTATTTTTTTAATTATTATCAATTTTTTTAATGTTAAGGAATCCATCATAATTCAAGAATATTTTAATATTTGTTTTTAACACCCAACCCTCAGCACAGCACTCCCGCCCACCGCCGAATTTAAAAAAAAAAAAAACCCTTCTCTGATTGGGTAAAGTGACAAAGTATGTATACTGATGCAATACACATACTAAATAGAATAAAGAATATATATATATATATATATTATAATGAAAAATAAATTTATTATAAAAATTAGTTTATTTAGTATTTTATTTCTCCTTGATGATCTGAATTCATTGGGAATATTTACGTCATGCCCCTGGCTTCCTACAATGCATATGAGACTAGCAGGTGTATCTATCTCACTTGTCGAGTACTGATAGATAGATAGATATATTGATAGATAGATAGATAGATAGATAGATAGATAGTCTCATATGCATTGTATGAAGCCAGGGGCATGACGTAAATATTCCCATTGAATTCAGACCATCTTTATTTAATCGACCAAGGAGGGATAAAACACTAAACAAACTAATTTTTATAATAAATTTATTTTTCATTGGTTTTATATATATATATATTCTTTATTCTATTTCGTATGTGTATTCCATCAGTATACAGTATACATACTTTGTCACTTTACCTAATCAGAGAATGGGGATATTTTTTCGGGGGGGGGGGGGGGGTGTACTGTGCTGAAGGATGTTAAAAACAAATATTAAAATATTCTTGAATTATGATAGATATAAGTTCTCAATGTATGTAGAGGATTTTATTTTAGAATAATACCTAAAAGAAAAACATTATCGGCCATCCTGACGCCAATTTTATTCTTGCTTAATAAACATATAGCGGCAATATTTTGATCCATAATACATAATTTTTCACATTGGCAACATACGTTTTCGTAATCAGTTCCCTGAAATCATATCAAAAAGTATGTTGGATAAAATTCTATTAGAAATGCCACATTTCCAGAAATTGGGACCTAATTTCCCTCATATTACTGCTTATAAATTGGTGGACATCTTGTTTTTTATGTTCACCAGTACACATTCTTTTTTGACGTTAATTATTACATATGTTAAACAGATTCTAATGCGTGGAACACAAAATTACGAAATTAAAAACAATGTGAAGCCAATTTTATTCTTGCTTTAAATTCCATAAATAAATGGCGGAAATGTTGTTTTCCGCCATTTTGAACCATAAAATGGAATTTTTCAGAGTGCCAACATACGTTTTCGTAATCTGCGACCTGAAATCGTACTAAAAAAGTATGTTGAACAAAATCCTGAAAAGAAATTCCCGTACGTACCACATTTTCCAAAATTGACACCTAATTTTACTTATATTACTCATTATAAATGTGTGGCCATCTTGGATTTTTACGTCCACCACTACACATTTTTTATCATGTTATTTATTCCATATGTTAAACAGATTCTAAAATGTATGTAACACAAAATTACGAAATTAAAAACGATGTGAAGCTAATTTTATTCTTCCTTTAGAAACACATGGCGGCCATTTGATTTTCGCCATTTTGACCCTCTAAACGTTATTTTTTCGAAATGCAACATGCTTTTTCGAATTCACACCCTCAACTTAGGTTAGAAAACTATGTTGGACCAAATAAGAAAAAAATGCCTGTACGTCGATTTCTAAGCACTTTTTTTTAACTGGGACCTGACTTAAATAGATACGGGATCGACACAAAATAACTTCATCCCTTTGTGACCATCTACAGCAGGACTGCCAATCTCCCAAGACTTGCTTCATGGAATGTTTAATTTTGTCCAGGTCATCAAGAATTAAGATTTAGAAGCATACTGAAGAGAAAGCTTTGTACGTCTAGCCCCCAAATTAGGTCCGTGAACACCAAGACAGAGCCTAAGTCCCTGGTTGAGTATGGGATCGAGTATCTGGAAGTAAGACTTGCGAACAGACCCATACACAATGCATCCATAATCAAGTTTTGATCTCACAAGAGATCTATAGAGTCGGAGTAAGACATTTTGGTCTGTTCCCCCACTCTGTATTTTCAATAACTTTTAAAATGTTTAGAGTTTTTCAGCTTTTCTTTTTCACATATTTTAAATGTGGTATAAAAGAAAGTTTTCTGTCAAAAATGACACCCAGAAATTTGGTTTCCTCCACAACCGGAATTGATTATTATCCATTGTCAGCTGAGGATCTAAATGGAAACCTCTTTTCTGGCAAAAATGCACACAGACCGTTTTTGTCTGTGAAAATCTAAAGCCATTTTCAGTTGCCCATTGATGAAGTTAATTCAAACAAAGTTGCAACTGACATTCAAGGATATTCATATTGGACGATCTACATAGCAAATTTGAAAGTCATCAACATATAAAGAGCTATCAAAACCAGGTTTTAAACACTGGTTGATGCTATTAATTGTTACAGAAAACAATGTAACAGAAATGATGCTACCCCGAGGCACACCCATTTCCCGAGGGTGAGGATCAGAATAAGTTGATCATACACGAACTTTAAAAGATCTACCGTTTAATAAATTAGAAATAAAACAGGGTAATCGACCTCCAAGACCAAAGCCATGAGGGTCTTGTAAAATCCCATATTTCCATGCTGTATCATAGGCTTTCTCCATGTCAAAGAATACAGAAACTAAATGCAGTTTGTGGATGAAAGTTTCCCTGGCAAATGTTTCAAAACGCACAAGATGATCAATTGTGCTTCGCATTGATCTCAACCCACGTTGCATTTTGGTAAGCAATTTGTAACATTCAAGATTTCAAACGAGTCTACGGTTGATCATTCTTACCATGGTTTTACATATGCAACTTGTCAGAGCAATAGGGCGATAGCTGGAAGGAGTTGTAGAATCCTTTCTAGGCTTAGGAATAGGAATGATAATGGCTTTCCTCCAATCAGAAGGAAAATCACCATAAATGCAGATTATATTTAAAATGTTCAGAACCAAAAGAGATGATTCAGGTAAATGTTTAATAAGCTGACAGTGAATATCATCTGGTCCTACTGCAGTATCATTAGTTCTGCGAAGAGTATCCCGTAGCTCTTTAACAGAAAATAATTCATTGTATACCTCAGTATTTCCAGATGTAAAATTAGTAGGTTGTTTTTCAGCTTTGTTTTTGACTGGAAAAACAATAATCAGTACAGAAAGCAGAAGAATTATCAGAAAAGTTGTCTGCCAATGCATTGGCTATGTCACTTTGAGATGTGACATTTAAGTCATTGACAGACAAATGCCGAATAGTGTTAGTGGTTTCTTTTCCCATGATTTTACGGGTCCTGTTTTAAACAGATTTAGTAGAATTTCTCCAACATGACTTCTTACTCTGTCTAATCTCTCTACGAGCCTGAGCCCAAGCAATTTTATAATTATTCACGTTGTCCCTGGTAAGTTCGCGTTTGAACCTCTCAAGGACCCTGTTTCACTTTTGTATTTCATTTTTAACTGGATCGTTAAACCTTTATTTACGGACGCGTTTTGGAACTGCCAACGTCTTAGGAATAGTTTCATCTCTTATGTCTTTCAAGATGGAAGTAAACAAAGACATGGGAACACCAGTGCTGTCTAGTGCTGCAGAAACGCTGAAAATGATTCCAATCTGCTTTCGCCAACCTCCATTTTTGAACCCTTTCAAGTGCTAGTGATCCATCATTCTCCAAAATAATAGGAAAGTGGTCACTACCACAAAGGTCTGAACCAACTTTCCCGGAGAAATCAACGAAAAGTGATGAACTATAAAGGGTTAGATCAATTGACGTGAAAGATGTAGTTGCAGGATGAAAATATTTGCGAATTTTATCATTCAATAAAATAATATTTTTTGAGAATTAAATCTTCATATGGCTTACCTCAAATGTTAACCCGTCACATCCCAACATAGTGTGGTGACCATTAAAATCACTCATGAGAATAAGTGTATGAAGTTGGTCAGTAAGATATTGCAGATCTCTCGGATTAAAATTAAAATGATTTCTAGGAGATAAGTAAACTGAACATACAGTTACAGTTTTATTGAATCTAACTTGAACAGCAACAGCTTGTAAGTTAGTATTTAAATTAATAGCACTCTGGGCAATGTTTTCATTAACAATAATGTAAAAAAAAACCAGAAGCCCTATTTTCAGAATCATGAAATGTATGACAGAGGTTAAATCCTTTAATATTAATATTTTCAGTTTCCCTCAGAAAATTTTCCTGAAGATAAACTGCAATGGTATTATATTTTTGAATTAGAAGACTTAATTCATCAAAATTGGGCTTAAGCCCATGGCAGTTCCACTGAATAAACGCATTTGCCATTAGGGTGGGGTCACGGGTATTATTTTAGTTTTATCCTTTGGAGGTTTAGGTGGTGGCTTTGGTGATTGTGAGTAATCTTGAGAGGAGATATCCATCTCAACAGCCACGTCTACTTTCGAAAGGTTAAAAGAATTGCTGGTCGGAATCGATTGAAGCTCAATGTTCTTCATTCGACCCGAGCAGCCATACTGGGACCTGGCACTCCAACATTTGACCTACTTGGTGGATTTGTAGAATCCAAAGACACTTGGACTGTTTTTGTAATATTTGAATCTTTCTGTCTTTGAGCCGGTTTTTTACGTTTTTTCTACGCCTTTTAAATATCAGAATTTTTTCGATAAAAGTTTTCGTCATATCGCCACGTAAGATCAGTGTTTGTAGATATGTTTCTAGTAGACACCTTGACTGCAGTATCATAGGATTTTCAAGCCACTACAGGTATTCCTGTCTCCACAAGCTTAGCTTCAGGGAATGATAAACGCTTCTCAACTTTTTTTCTGCTGAACCCTCTTTTCGAGTATGCAAAGTGGTTTCTTTTGCAGTTAATGCAGACGATGGAGTCTTTACACTCTTTGCTGTTATGGTCAAATTGACCATAAAGAACACAGGTAAGTTTATTTCTGCAAGTGTTTTGACCATGACCAAACTTTTGGTAATTGAAACAACGCAAGGGATTGGGAACATAAGGTTCAACAGGAATGCTGAGGTACCCAGCCTTAACAGATTTTGGGAGGGTAGGCCTGTTAAATGTTGGAATAAATGTATTCGTCCGAACTAATTCATTATTCCGATGAACCTTTATTATCTTTACACAGGTAATATTTTGTGAAGATAATGTATCACATATTTCTTCATCATCTACACATTTCAAATCATGTGATCTAATTACTCCTTTGAACATGTTTAAGGAAGAATGTGTTGAAACAATGATAGGTACATTGCAGAGAATAGTTGACTTCAGCAAACATTTAGAATCTTCCTCAGTCATACACTCAATCAACAATGACATCTTTTTGACATTTTTTGGCTCATCAGCAAAACCGACGAGCCCTTTTTGAACAGCAAAAGGTGACTGTTTTTTCAAGGCCTCGTCAATAACGAGAAACCTTGGCCAGCATTGTCTAGGAATCACCCGATTGACTCTAGCCACCACCCCAAGAGCAACACATATACATACAGGTATTATAACACATTTTGTTTATGACAAATAAAAACAAAATAAATGTTTTCTCTCGCGCTTGACATGACTAGCGGATTGATCAGGTAGGGCCTCCCTGACCTCCGGTCTATTTGAAAATATGTATGACTGTTATCAATAAATAAAATAATTTCATTTTTGAGAATTATGTTTTCCAATTGCTTACTTCTAATATTAACTTCCTCCCATCCCCACATAGTGTAGTGACCAGTAAAATCTCCCATAATAATATAAGAGGAAGGGAGTTGATCTATGAGATCTTGAAAATCTGTAGGATTAAAATTAAAATGATAAAGAGAATACAAAGTTATAGATTTATGAGTTGTGAGCTATACAGCTACGGCTTGTAAATTAGTATTTCGTTTAAAGGTATTCTGGGTAATGTTTGCATTAACAATAATAGAAACACCCCCCCCCCTCCAAAAACAAACAAAAAAGCACCCCTATTATTAGTCTCAAGAATTGTGCGATAGAGGTTAATATCATCAGTCTCCTTCAGGAAAGTTTCCTGAAGGCAAACTACTATAGGATTTTGGTTTTGGCGGTGGCCTATGCGGCTGTGAACACCCTTAGCATCCACTTCCAAATCCAAAGGATCATAGTGATTACTAATAGGGATCTATTTCAGCTCTATCTTTTTCAATCGACCTGAAGAACGACCTCTACTTGAAACTTTTGTTTCTTTTGAGGCATCGTTTCCTGTCTTGGTCTTACTGGGACCTGGCTCCTCAGTTAAAACGGATTCCGAGAACCAGAAGATGCCTGGTCATTTTGGATAACTGTCTTTGCACAGCTTTAGTTTCTGTGTTTTTGTCATGTCTGATACTTTTTATTTTTGTCTGCATCGATTGTCTATGTTAGGTCTGTCTGTGTTGAGATACTATTTGTAGAGACCTTTAGTGCTGCAGCTGGTGTTATTGTCTTTACAAATTTTCTGGCTTCTTGATAAGAAGACGCTTTTCAACTTTCACCTGCTGCACTTGCTTTTCCGACTTCCACCACGGACAGTCTCGCGAGTATGCGAAGTGTTTCCCCTTGTTGTTGGAACATTCTGGCGTATCTTGCTACTGTGACCAACTTGACCACAACGAGCACATGTCAGTTTGTTACGGCATGTATTCTGACCATTTCCAAACTTTTGACAGTTAAAACAACGCAAGGTGTTTGGAATAAAAGGCACAACAGGGATATTCAAATAACCAACCTTTACAGAATATGGAAGGTTAGGCTTATCAAACGTGAGGATCAAAGTATTCGTCGGGACTAACTCATTATTCCGACGAACGTTGATTCTCTTGACAGTTTTAACACCTTGTGAAGAGTGATTGTCATAAATCTCATCTTCACTCACACCTTTCAGATCTCTGGATCGAAACACTCAGTGGAGTATTCTACTAATAATGACCCATTCCTCATTTTATTTACAGATTTGGTCTCTCCAGCTAAGCCTTGAAGACCCTTCGGTATAGCAGATAGGAACAGTGTATTCAAGGCTCTGTCATCAGTTGAACTGACAACAAGAAAGCTTGGCCAGGATTATGTTGATATTGCTCTTTTCTTGAGAGATTCTGCCATAGACTCTTCATCAGACGATGAAAAGTCTGAAACTTCGGTGTGGACCCTTTTCAGGGTTCCTTTAGATGGTGTAGTTGCTATGTCTTTAGTCATTATTTGGCTCATAAACCATGTTCCTCACCCGCCAAGGGGACGTGACGCTGTGCATATCCACCAGACAATCATGCCAAGGATACATGGCTCATATACTCGGGCAATTAAAACAACAAATCACCCAAATGAGACAAGCCACCGCCCCAAGACCAAAAAATAAAACTGTAATACATACATGTTTTTTGGGTAAGTGTAAACAAAATATTTTGTTTGCTCTTGAGGTTGACATGACTAGTCGACTGATCAGGTCGGGCCTTCCTAACCTCCCGTCAAGCTGAACTAAAGGCCAAAGTGGTGTGTTGTCGAACACGTTTGTAACCTTGTTTTAATGTATTGTGTGGTATATTTTATCTCAAGACTTAAAGTCTGAGTGTATAGGAATCTTCAACTTTAGAGACTTGAAACTTTATTAGAGTCACTTAAAAAGTTTTATAAGCTCCGGGTTTTTTCACTTTGTGTCTCAGACTTTATTAAAGTCGGTCTAGTCTTTAAAAGTTTTATAAAAACGACATGCGACTTAAATCTGTAACATCTTAGTCAGCAGTACCTAAAAACCAACCATAAAATATGGAAACACCCAATGTGACACACCAGGCCAAGCGGAGCAAGATATTAGTTGGTGAAAGGGGATGGTTGGGGCGAGGGGGGTTCATCCGAGAATAGCTCGAATGTTTCGAACACGTGAACGAACGCTGCGCATCTTCAAAGTACGACACCAGTTTCACGTTCATCTTTCGCGATGCTTGACAACTGGATTGATATTTAAGTTACATACAAAACAAAGAAGGCTATAAAATATGTATAAAGATTGATGGGCTTCGAGTGGATATTTTAAGGTATAGTCCCACGGAATTTAATGGGCTTTGTGCTTTAAATAGTGATTACGAATGAAATTTACATGCATTTTTTTATACTAAATCTCGTTTTCATATCACACAAGACATTTTAACTCGGCCATGGTATAGGGAATTGCATGTCAAATCGATGGATTTGTTTCACATTTAAAAATTTCAGTATCGGAACTCTTCGTGGGGCGAAATAAATTGATACGAAATGTTTTTGCAGCTGCAAAAATATTCAGAAGTTTTAAAATAACGGGGAAATACACGTCACGTGACTCGAAATATATACGTCACATCTTCAACTGGAAAAGAAAACAGTTATTTTTTTTCGATTTATTTGTGCATGAGCATAATTCATAATTATTTTTAAAATATTGATAATAGCGAGATCCGGTGGTTATGAAAGTAGTTGAATATGGACAAGTCAAATGTTTATATTTAAAATTAATTCTTTGTTTGGAAATTAATTAGGTCAAGGGTCCGTGGGAGTATGCGTTTAATACCATTAAAATACAGATTTCGGATTGTGAATAACGAAATGAAGAGGTTAATATTCGCGTCATCTTCTGGGGTTGGTTATTTTTTTGCTTGTTTGGTTTTTTTGTAGGATTGTTATTTTATTTTTTTTGTCTAAGATATGCAGCAAATGATAATACTGAGACGTTATTTAAAACATTTCTTAGCACAGGATCTTCATATGGATATGGAAAAAGCTAATACTATTTTATTTGTCAATGTACATTGTCTTCCCAAAAGAGATGTGTCGGTGAAGTCTGTGAAAACCTCAAATAAGAAATTACTGCTTCAGTTGGCAAAATTTAATTCGTACACATTAAGAGAAGAAATTAAAAGAGTTCAGACTGATCTGCCTACAGTTAAAAAAGTCTTCGACGTAGACTTGCAAAAAGGGCATGTCAGCTGGGCAATGAGAAGGTGTAAACCCATATTATCGAAAGCGGTCTAACAGTCAATATACAGTATCACCTATATAGCGAGCAGCCCTTGAAACCACTCGGAACTGAAGTGGAACAGGATGTATAATTGCTGATTGGTCGACAATTATTTTAGAGACCTTATTTTGCTTGTTTACTAATTTGAATTCGTGCTGTTTTGTTTGACATTTTGACATGTCTAAACACTCATGAACTAGCTTAATGAATGGACATTGAACTATTTTGGTAGTTTTTAAAACATAATAAGTCTAAAGAGAGCAATTTTTTTTTTTTTAAATAAACTAAGAAAAATAGCCTTTAGAGATTGTGTTTGATTGACAGGTAACACGGGGCCTACTTTAGGACCCAAGACGGGACTAAAAAGGAGATATTGCAGCTTTAATCAAACAAACCTTTTTACTTTACTTTCATTGAAACTTTCTGATTCCCAATTATAAATGTCCATACTATATGCTTCTGTATCTTATAGTCATAAGAGAATTTGCTATTAAACGATATTCGCTTTACATACTGATTATGATAAAATTTTCTGCGATATATCTTTAGTTCTATTGATTCAGGAAAATATCACGCAACATAAACACTTTGCTCTGTCTGTGGTAAAAGTGATCTGTTTAAAATTGTTGCAAGCTTCCCACAAATAATAATCAGTAAATTGGCAATGAACCACAAACCACATCACATCGTTGAAACCTCTGGAATTTGCATCACTTTAATATCGGGGAACAAACAAATATGTTTCTTGATCCTAATCTGGTTGTTACGATTACATTCGTTGTCATTATCTAAATAAGACTGGACATTTGTGTGGTATCATTGCCCTCATGACTTCCTAATGCAGATCTGTCTACCCATGTAAGGAATGCATCACACGTGATAACGACATGTTTGTGTTTGAGATGTTGAATGATCATTAGCATTAATATTTTCAATCAACAACTATATTGTAAATAGCATGCTACACTAGTTTACTCGCCATCACGTTTCAGTTTTGCAGTGAAATATTCATACGAGAAGTGGGAACGCAAAAGGTATGAATTGGCTCAAGCAAATAGGCTACAATTAGACGAAAAGAAACTTTTTTTTTCACTTGATACTACGCAGGTGCAGTTTCTTTCTACCTTTACCCAGGAAGTTATGCAAATGATGTCAGTACAAGCGAACTCCGAAAACATCAGTGATTTTTATAAAATTTATCTATTTATTGTTATATAAATAAATAAATCTGGCGACTCGGTCAGCAAACGGAAGGTTTTACTATATCGTTGGATTGCCGTAGTTTGGAGTGTCTGTCCGGAAATATTAAGGAGAGAACGGAAAGGTACACAGGTTAGCTAATGTAGAAGAACACTTTACTTTATTGAAGTGTAATTTGCTAATAGCCCCCACCCCACCCCCCAACCCACCCCCATCACACCGGAGCTACGTCAGTGAAGATCTAGCTGTTTCTATGAATAAATGTCAGAACGCAGTGGGAATTCCGAGATCCTACTGACATCGCAGTGGGAACTTTTATTGACGTGACATGATCTCCATGGTCTTCGGAGACAGCATAAACGTAGAGGATACGGCAAATGGACGGTTTAGACGTAACAACAACTCAGTGACAACTCCATCTCTACCGCGCGTCCACTACCCCTATTCATTTGTCCCTACGTCCTCTTTAAGACGGCGATACGTCCATCCTCCCTTTTAGAAGACTTCATGAAGTGAATGCTACGTTGATGGCAAGTTCAAGGCACGACCATTAAGTTTATATCACGCTCACAGGGCATCCAAACACCGACACACCTACATTGTCACTACGTTATGGTCATGCAGCCACCTGTCTTAAATTGTCATCTTTATTTTCTCCTCAATCCGTCTATTTAAATTCAATATTACCTGCATTAAAGAATCACCTATTTAAGCCTATTATTCCATATATGGGACACTACATATTATGGTTGTATGGACACGGTTTTTGGCATCCAGAGAGACCACTTCATCAAATGCATGTAAAATTTAAGTGACTTCACTTACTTTTTTGCATCAGGGTAGCCATTTTCATGATCGAAATGACATTTTTTACTGAAAAATGAAAAGTCTGTAACTTTTTATTGAGCAAACATGTAAATGGAGAAAATATAGATATTTCAATAATTTATATTTGTATTTCTAAAAAATTTGTTAAAATGAATATTATTAGTTATGTGTGTGGATAAACATGCGTCCCATCTATAGGACTGAGAGGCTGGGGGGAGGGGTTGTAAACTACTTTTTTTAAAATATATAAGTGTTACTGTTGCAAGTATTTTACTGCGAATGGTGAGGTAACTTCATTGGTGAAGGACAACAACTTCAAGGCTGCAGATATTTATCTTCAGCCACCATCAGCAGACGAACGTAAGGATGGGGATAAAGGTGATGAGGATGGTGGTGGAACTATCAGGATCTCAGCATTGACGAGTCATCGGAGGGGATGGGTAGATTTGGTTACAAAATATGGGTACTAACCACAGCTTTGGATTATGTCTTACAATATGAACCTTATCAGGAAGCGAGGAGACAAACAAAGTACCCAGGAGAAGAGTTCCTTCCACATCACCGTTGATAATCTGTTTACTTCGCTCAAGTTTACTACGTGAAAGAATATAGGATGTATTGGCACAATTCACTCAAACAGAATTGAGAACTGTACCCTGACATCTATCAAATAGATGGTAAAAACAAAATGTGGATCCTTTGACTATGCCATAGATACAAATTCTGGCATGATTGTTGTTCGCTGTAATGATAGCAGCATAGTGACTATTGTTTCCAACAAAGTTGGCCTTCATCATAGCCAAACGATGGTAACAATCTGAAGGCAGGAGAATAGAGGTGCAGTAGCCTCTCCTAATCAAACATTACAATCAGACATAATATGTAGGGGGAGGGGGTAGAGTGGATCGAATGGATCAAAATATGGGTAAATACAGTGTAGCGATTCGCTCTAAGAAATTGTGGTGGCCACTCTTCGTGTATTGCCTTGATGTCACTATACAGCAAACATGGCATCGTTACAGAAGAACAATAGCCTCCCAGGAAATGCCCTTGGATCTTCTGGGAGCTCGCCGCTCACTAGTAAGGGTTTACCTTGATTGTGCATGACTGCCTGCTGTAACCCCTGGTCGTCCATCCGGCCATACTCCTGCTCTTAACAATCGTGTAGCAGGACCAGACCGATTTGATAGGATGGATCACATCATCCAACCCTGGGCTTCTCAGCTGAAATTTGCTTTGTGTGGAATTAAAACAAAGCACAATGTGTTGAATGCAAAGTGGGGTTCGTGACAGGTGTTTTGTGAAATTCCGTACAAAGTGATTAAAAAAGAAACCCCACAGTATACATTGACACATTTAAAATTTGAAATGTTACATTTAAGCTACTTAAACCTTCTTGTCTTTGTCAAAATAATACTGCATTGGTTACATTTTATTTTGTTTTTCTTATGTTAACAAGGATTGTTTTGTTAACTGCAGGAGCAAAAGAACCCCAGAGTTTTGGATATGTTCATATGTAGTCAGATATGTTCTATTACAGTCTTATTTTGTTGGAATGAAGAAGTTACTCATGGAAATGAATTCATTTATCTTTTATTTGTCAAAACGACAATATAGAAAACCCCTACCCACTCAGTCCTAGCGTCCAATATATAGGACGGACCTATTTCGCATTCTATTCCAACAACAAGTATTTGACAAAAATATTTGGCAGATAAGTTCAAATGTAGTTAAAAAGAAAATAATTTAGTGGTTTCTCTCAAAACTAAAATTACGGCACAAATGGGTTAAGACGACACTTTCTGTTACTCTGTAGAGTGGCTGATTAAGACAGGTTTGACTGTGTTCAGCGTGATGTTGTTAGACGCATCTAAGTATGTTGACGGTTACTGAAGACTCTCCGTCATTGAAGTCATAGAGGTATATGCGAGTTTTCTCGATTGACGTTTGGGGTATGTATCGCCTGTTTTTATGCCCTGAACAGAAGACTTGATAATACTACTCCTATATACCCTGATCCCAGCAAATAAATTGAAAATAATAACTGTTAAGACAGACGCATTAATAATATAGTCCTGTTCTAATGTTTCGAAAAAAATACAGAATATTGGAAAACACCGACAAAATGTACGTTACCTTGATTTCATTTAAAAAGCTATAGCGACCTTTGGGTAGTCTTACTTCCTGTCCTTTTGTTATTAAAACATTTAGAAATGTGTTTAAAATGAAAATAACAAAAACTCATGGCTTTTAGATGGAGGATTTTATAGGATATGTGTTGGGGTTGAAGTTTCTTTTCGTGTATATGGAAAGAAATAAAAACAGTATTAAATAGAATATTAGGAAATAACCTAAACAAATGAACAGGAGTACAAGATTAATATATTATTATGTGTATCGAATAACTTGAGAAATGTGATTAATATTTACGAAATAGTATTATGTATTTTTAGTAAAATATTCATCAGGTGATATTATGTTTGTAACCTAGGAATATATTAATAGAATTATATTAACACAAATAACTGTCTTAAAAATAAAACGTTTGTCAGTTATACTGAAAACGTTAAAGGCATAGTCCCACGGAATTTAAAGGGCTTTGTGCTCTAAATATTGATTACGAATGAAACGTACATGCATTTGTTATACTAGATCTCATTTTGATATGACGCAAAACATTTTAATTGAACCATGGTATAGGGAATTCCATGTCGAGTCGATCGATGTTTTTCACATTTAAAAATTTCAAATTTTAAGATCGGAACGCAGCGTGGGACGAAAAAAAATTTGTACGAAATGTTTTTGCAGCTACAAAAATCTCCAGAAGTTTTAAAATAAAGGCTAACGGTCATGTGACTCGAAATATATACATTACACCTTCACCCCGTTGTTTTCGATTTATTTGTCCGTGAGCATACTTCATTATTAAAAATATTGATAATAAGCGAGATGTGGTGGTTATGTAAGTAGTTGAATGAAGTATTTCTATAGACAAATCAGATGATTATATTTAAAATTAATGCGTTTAACTTCAACAAATTAACACATCTTCAAAGTGGCATTTAAATTTCGTTGATAAAGATTATTTTCGACTGTTTTCTTCTTCTTGACTAGTTGGAACTATTCGCAAAGATTTTTCTTTTATATAGCAAGACTAGAAATAATTATGTTTATTCTGCCAGTCAGTAAATTCCATATCAGTCAATTTGTCCCGGACATTAAAGAAAATGTTTCTGTATCGCAATTTAATATGCACGTTTTAATATAACAAACAATAATTGATATAGTGTGTGCTTTTTATGATTTAATTTAAACCCAATGTCTCTATACACAAACCGCATTGAGTCGGTCTTTCATAGAAATAGTTATTGTCTCTAAATTCCTAAAAAACGTAAATTAAATGTTTCTACAATTTTTTGATAGCAAAAACATTATTTTTTTAAACGAGTGTGGCGAGAAGGTATAGTGTAAAATCGTCCCATACCTCCTTCATAACTGATAAGGTGTCAACATGTGTATTCACAAATAAATGTCATATTCCCATGGCAGCTGCCGTCATTCCACTTGTAATGAGTGTGCTTCCATAAGTAGCCGCAGTCTTCAGAGCCCTTCCAGTTATTTGGTTCCCCACGACCCCAATTTGAGTACGTAACCTTCTTTCCATTCAAATCCCATACCCACTGGCCTTCTACTTGAATATCATTTGCACCAAACCTCGAACCGATGCCTGAAATAAAAAAATAATTAACGAAGAAGAACAAGAAGAAGAAAATGCATGTAGTCCTGGAAAAAGATAGATATATATATATATGTAATAAAAAAGGGTTAACTTGGAAAACATTGTAACATAATCCATTTCAGCACAAACAATTTGTATGTCCCTAGCACATAACAAAACGTCGTAAGAACGCCCCACACTGTAACTACAATTTATCTAATTTACAAGAGAAATATCACCTATTTTGTTACTTATCCTGTCAGACGACGATTTCAAATCTGGAATGACTGAAGACCTTGACCTGCATTTTGTTACTGGTAGTTCAGGTGATTACTAACATTAAAAAAATAGTGTAGCCTTCAAAAGAAACTGGTAACTCTGAATATCAAATAAAGAAAAAAACGAATTCCACCGCCCCTACGTGTACTGTTCCTCAATGCGGTGTACAGGGTAACAACATTCTGATGGATTTTTCATGAGAGTTGCTAATACAGTTCAACCCTCATTTCTCCTTAACCGGGAGATGGTCACCTTGTTTGCCATGGGGTGCAGCCCAGGATGCTGGACGACTGGGAGTCTGGTGGTTGAGTTGGGCATATGAGTTATTCATATGGATGCCCCTATCTGGAACGTCTGTCTGGATGCTCTAAGTTTACAGACGTGTTCAACAACACCACTTTGGCCTTTTGTTTAGCTAGACGGGAGATCAGGAAGGCCCAACCTGATCAATCGGCTGGTTATGCCAAGCTCAAGAGTGAACAACATATTATGTTTACACTTTATTCCAGGAAACATTTACATATTAACCTTCGCGTTTGTTGCTCTTGGGGCGGTGGCTAGGGTCAATCGGTTGATTTGTTGTTTCAATTCCCCGAGTATATCAACTATGTATCCTTGACATGATTGTCTGGTGCGTATCAGCAGCGTCGGTGGTGGGTGCGGTTGATGAAATTTGAGTCCATTTAAAATTACTAAAAACAAACCAAAATCACCTTCTGATGGAACCGTGAAAAGGTTCCACACCGAAGTTGCGGATTTTTCATCTTCGGATGAAGAATCCAAGATAAATGTAACTACAAAGAAGACAAAAGTTGTCACTTGTGAATCCTGGCCAAGGTCCCTGGTCATTAGTTCGTCTGTTGACGGGACCTTGGGCAAACTTTCACCTTTGTCATTCAAATGGGGCTTGTTGGCTTAGCTGGCGAGCCCAAATCTGTCAAAAAGCGGAAGAATGGGACTTTGTTGGTGGAATGTACGAAAGAAAAGCACTCCATGTGTCTTTTGAAATCTACTTCCATCTACAGCGTACCTATTACAGTAGCAGCACATTATTCCTTGAATTCTTCTAAAGGATTAATACGTTCTTGAGATTTGGGTGAAAAGGAAATGTTAGAAAACCACTCCTCCCAAGCAGTAACTTTAGTGAAACGAATATGTTTTCGACGGAACGATGTATTAGTTCCAACGAACACTTTCATACTAACATTTAATTCACCCACACTACCTGAATCAGTCAAGGCTGGGTATCTTTATTATACCTGTTGTGCCTTACATACCAAACCCTTTGAGGTGCTTTAATTGCCAGAATTTTGGAAATGGTCAAACTAAAAGACATGTGCTAATTCTGGTATTAATTTATTTACCCCCCCCCCCCCCCGTCCAGCACAAAAGAAAACATCGGCTATTGGGGGTCACACTACCGTTAATTCAAACATTTATACATTTTTCAAAACATATATACAAACAAATCAATTGAATCAAAACGTATACACAATATATTAACGAAACAAACTAAGACCATGAAAAAACAAATTTTCTGTAAAAATCGGTCTCCTTTAAAAATTTAAGCTGTGGTTGGAATCGAAATGATTCCACCACACCCTCATTAACAAACACATTATCTCTAACCGGCTGAAGGTGAGGACAATCCACCAAAATGTTGGTGATCTGACCATAAATACAAAGTAAAGTTTTTTTTATTCAACGACTTCTCATTCTGACATTTATTTAGAGGAAACCTGTTGCCACACAGGCTATTCTTTCCGATAAGCAGCAAGGAGTCTTTTATAAGCACCATCCCACAGACAGGACAGAACATACCAATGCCTTTGATGAACCAGTTGTGGACCACTGGTTGTACCATATATACAAATGACCAAGCATGGTTTATGGACAAAATTAAAAAAACTAGTGTTTAAATCTTATTGTATATAGTTTGTGCAGTTATCTCCAAACTGTAGCGTGACTAATTTTACCTGATCCAAAATCGGTGCTGTTACTTGTTCCAAATGCCTTGTAAATGAGTTTGGAGGAGAACAGAGTTAGCTGGTGATTATCTTTAAAGATGGTCATGTTGGTGTTGCACTTGTATGCTTCTTTGGCCTGGTACTTTGTCATGTTTGTGGCATCTGCTGTAATGGTTGTGCCTGGATAAAGAAAATAATTTTAATGAAACTTCAAGGATAAATACTGATGGTTAGCTTTACGGTCCAGGCCAGTAAAACTAGAGATTAGTACAATGTGAATTAAAAGAATATTTTAAGGAATATTTCTTTAATAACAACCCAGACCACTATTACAAATATTTCAAGAGACCTATAAAATATAATATCCAATGGCGTGCTAAGTATTATTCACCATGTCCGATGTTCTACTGAGGCTTCACAGTAAGCAGGGGTCGAACTTCGGTGTTTGAGGGGCACAGCGATTATTGTCTTGGATTCCTAGGAATCAAGAGGATGCCAAGGAAATTTTGAGGATACATTAGAAGCAATTGTGATTTTCCTATGGGTCATTAAGATAAAAACTTAAAATGTCTTTTTGTCTTGTTGGCTAACTGATGGTCAACTATGAGTTACTTCCTGAAAGTGGTGTAAAAATGGCACGGCAATATTTGACTTCGTTAGATGTGAAATTGAGAGGGAACTGTGGCAAAGGGACAAAGTGGCACAGCAAATCCCTCAATGCCTTGATGAAATTCGACCCCTGCAGTATGTAAATATGTGCACTTTCAAATTCAGAGAGAAAAATATACTTCCACAGAACATCAGTTGAATTGTTACATTTAGTTGCTACCACAGAAAGGCAAGAATTGTCTTGTTTTTTTTTTTTGTGTAACACCACCAGAGCATATTGATTTATTAATCATCGGCTATTGGATGTCAAACATTTAGTTATTTTGACACATAGTCAAGTGTGAGCCAGCATCCAACAGGTTTTAAACCACTGTCATTTTTCAACGTTTTTCAACGTACTGCTGTTACCATCAAATTGTTTTATGAAACCCCAGCATATTGTTTATTCTACAGCTATTATAGGTCAAATATGTTGTTTGCAACTCATGGTCTTTGGTAGAAACCCGGTAATGCCACATAGGCTACTCTTTCCAAACAGAAATAAGTAATCTTTTATATACACTTTCCTGCAGGACAACACATACTATGGCCTTTGTCAAAACAGTTGTGGACCATTGATTGGGCCAGGAAATAACATTAGTATGAAGTAAATCTCAAAACTAATCTTATGACACTTGCCTAGAGACAGAGCTGCTCTACAAAGGGCTTCTTGTTTAACGACATCACTAAAGAACACCAATTCATTAACCATCAGCCATCGAATGTCAAACATTTGTTAATTTGGTGCTTCAGAACCAAAAGGGTGCATGTCTGGGTTTGGCACTTACTGGTATCACTGAATGCCCCTAAGTGAGCTGCATCTGGTACACAAAGGGTGTACTGGTATGTAGATTTCTGGAGTTCTCCCACATTTATCTTGAAATCAAAAGATATTCCACGTAAAACTTGTGTCTAGGTGAGAAACAGTTTTTGGCCCTTTTCTCCATTAACTGCTACCCCAACTTAGACCCTTTTGGTTCTGAAACAGTGATTTGTTAATTCTGACATGTTGTCATCAGATGAAAACTGTTACATTTTACCATTGGCACTAAGGAATCTTTCAGATGCACTTTCCCAATAGACTAGACAGCACATACCACTACCTTTGATATACTAGTGATGTGGCACAGGAATAAAAATAATCAGTGCTGCTGACCGAGCTCATCCCACTCTGCTTTACAAATAGAGTACATAAAAAAAAAAAAATTCCTTTCCATTGCTAATGATACATACTGAATAGGTATTTCTTGGCATCTGGGAAGTGCTTGCGGTCTATCTCAATCGTGAGGTTCACTTCATTAAGAGAGAACTTTGTGTTGATGGCAGTCAGCATGGATGATTTGGACTCGTTGACAAACACCATGTGCATGGACCATTTCGAATTGAAGAAGGTGATGTCCAACTCTTGTGCACTCGTCCAATAATCAGTCTTGTTGCATGTCCCAGTTACTAGCGTAGAGTTTTCTTCAATAGCCGGAATGTTGAATAGCTTTGTTACATTCTACATTCAAAAAACAAAAAAATTCAATTTTTAAATGAAATACCCTGAAAATACATTTTACAAATTTGGAATTTACAGAGTTCACGATAGTTTGAAATTGTGTTTTTAATGTTAAATATTTTGTGCAATACAGATTACTAGTGTGTGCATTCGTTACATATTTTGGATAATACGGCACAATCTGCAGGGGAAAGCCATTTTTATTTAGCAAAATGGCAGGTGGGTGGGGATGGGCATTAATTAGGAAGTTCTCTAGTTTATTTCTGGCCAATTTGTTCTTGATTATTGAAATTAAAACATCTGTAGTAAAGACATACATTGTTTTTATTCAGGTTGGTAAATTTCCCACAATTTTATCATTCAGGAAGATTAACGGTATCTGTCAAGATTTCATTGTTTTTATTCAGGTAGGAAAATATTTACCATGATAATTTTATTATTCAGGTATGTTGCAGACATCTGTAAAGTATGACACTGTTTTTAGGTTGGATACCGATATCTGTAAAGACTCCCATTGTTTTTATTCAGGTAGACTTACCATTGTTTTATTATTCAGGTAGGTAAAATCATACCATAGTTTTATTATTCAAGTTAGTAAAGACATAGTTATATTATTCAGGTAGGTAAAGACATACC
Source organism: Symmetromphalus regularis (assembly GCA_032355785.1). Taxonomy (NCBI): domain Eukaryota; kingdom Metazoa; phylum Mollusca; class Gastropoda; order Neomphalida; family Neomphalidae; genus Symmetromphalus; species Symmetromphalus regularis. Next base: position 297 of record JAULBS010072178.1, on the reverse strand, counting down.
ACAGTTTTATTATTCAGTTAAAGACTTGCCTTATTTTTATTATTCAGGTAGGTAAAGACTTACCATAGTTTAATTATTCAGGTAGGTTACAGATATCTGTAAAGACTCCCCTTTTATATTACATTATATTACAAAAAATCTGTAATACTTAAAAAAACTATCAGAGATTTTGAAATACCGTAATGAAATGATTTATAGATTATTTTAATATCTATGCAATGCAGTTTAAAAAATAAAAATAGCTCCTCTGGTTATCGAGATTTTGACAATTATTTAAAATAATGCAAAATGACAGCC
>JAULBS010072167.1:8743-21257 GCA_032355785.1 Symmetromphalus regularis | reverse complement strand
AGCTAATTGAAGCATTGGCGATACAATCGAGGGAAATTTAACTTATAAAATGCGTTTTGTTCAAAAACATGTTTGGCTGATGGCGAGGGTGGCGCTAAATCGAGGGAATTAATAAAGAAAATAAATGGTACTTGGAAGAAAGTTGGCTATAAGAGATGTTGGCGGTAAATCGAGGTTATGCTGTACATGTCAAAATGACCATATGATTGACGTCCAATAGCCGATGATAAGATAAAAATCAGTATGCCCTAGAGGCGTACTTTACTGTTACATTGAACTTTGGTCCATCTACAAAGTTGTTAGTTTCTTTCAAGAGATAAAAGATGGACTTTAAATCTGATGACATTTGATTTTTAAGTACGGTATGTTATTCTTTCAGCTAAAGCGACCTACCAGGCTATCTCGAACACTTACGCCTACCTGACTCCAGACTTGTGGAAGGAGACTGCCTTCACAAAAGCACCATACCAGGAGTTCACCGACTACCTGGCAAAGAACCATTTACGTGTGGCCGTTCAGAAACAAGAACAGAAAGTCTACTGAGATGTGAAAATACGAAACGAAGTCAATTAAGATACGAAAATACGAACTCTAAATACACTCATCAAACTCATGTATTTGACTAAATGAGGAAATTAAAAAATATGAAACTACTGGCGTTGTTTTTAAATGTTAAACTGTTAAAACAAATTTACTTATACCAAGTTTACAGTTGTGGTTGATACCTGCTGTGCATTATTTTCTTTAACAGGTTATCTATAGTATTGGAATATTGTGATTAAAACTAAATTCTCATTAATGAGGTGACTTCACAAATGTATACATGTATGAAAACCTTAATTATCCCTGTTGTCATAGTTTGTGTGTGGTGTTAACTACAGTATTGGAAATGTGATAAAAACCAAGTCATTAATGAGATGACTTCACAAACATACACGTATGCAAACTGTCACCATCCGTTATAGATAGAATAAAAAATTAATTTCTCCACTATCAAGAAGGTAATAACTACTGGCTAGTAAGGTTTTATTTTTTGATCCAGATGTTTCGTGAACATGAGCAGGAAGTAGCTAGACAGTCTAGGATGCAACAGGTCATTTCATAGGTCTCCTTTGAGCGGTCCATAAAGGTCTTAACAGGTGGGCTTTTAGCGACACCTTAGTTTACCAATCATTAGCTATTGGGTGTTAAAAGTATTTGGCAGTTCTGACTTAGTCTGAGAGCCTCCTAACGGGTTTTGAGCCACTGTCTTCAGCTTGAGAGTTTGATGTCATCTCTTGACCATCAATGCTCAAAGGTTGTGGTATGCACGCTTTGTCTATGGATAAGTATGTAAAAGAACCTTTGCTGCTAATAGAAAAGAGTAGCCTGTGTGGTAGCAGGTTTTGAGACCATTAGTTGCAAACACTAACACTTAAAAACAGACCGTTTACCCTTTATTTGATATCTTAGTATTAATCTTTATACTGGGATGTTATTAAATAAAATGCGCCTGTTCTTGTGCTGCGTAGCTTAAAGGCTACGTAATCCCTGCAATAAAAAAAAAAGGAAATTGTGTTATTAGAAACCCCACTTCATTCTTTACTACATGGATGGTGTCAGTATATATACAGGGCCGGATTTAGATCGTGGGGCTCCGGGGCACTTCAGGTTCGGGGGCCCATCAACATAGAAATTAAATTACATGGGAAATTTTAAAAAATGAATTAGAATATGAATAGAACTAATTTTATAATTATTACATTTTTTTAAATAAAGGAAGTCCATAGAGGGGCCCCTCTGAAGGGGGACCTGGGGCAATTGCCCCTTATAAATCCAGTTCTGAGTATATGCTATTTACGAAAATGGTTTACAGAAGAAAACCAGTAAAAAAAAAAGTACTTCTCTTTCCATTATTAGCGAGACTGTCTTATATGCGTTGTCTACCACAGCGTTTAGTGTATTCGTAACTAGATTAACAGAGGAAATTGTATATACCCTACTACAGCACTTTATTATGGCACAGAAGCGTGTGTGGGGTAGGAGTGCTGTCACAGTTAAATTTTTGATGGATTAGCCAGTAGGCTATGGTGTATCAGGCCCTTACGCAGGATTTTCTTTAGGGGGGTGCGTTTGTGAGGATATCCGTTTTATTTTCGTTTTTAACATTATTCTAGTAAATTAGCGTCAATCAAACTTTGCATTTACGGACCTCGACAGATTTAGAGGGGTGCGTGGCACACACCCCACCACTGCGTACGGGCCTGTGTATTTTTGTGTGTATGTTTTAATAATGGCATTTCACTGCATCTACTGTACTAGAGAATGTTGGAGGGGAGCTTGGATTTCATAAAGGTTTACACAGAAGAAATCAGGTTGCATTTTTCTACAGACAAGACAGCATATACCACACACTGTGCTTTATCTATGTTCTATCGTAACACTGTCAGTTATAAATATGTTAATGGTCGTGTTACCATTGTTACGTTCGCTGGGTTAACGTTAAAACAGACATTCCAGTCCTTTCTTTAATCATGGGTGCTCCAAATCGGCGGAGGATAATAGAGAAGCAGAAGAAGTATGGCGGCGGCCAGTGTTGCTGAAAATGAATTGAACATTCTACCTACAATTTATGATGTAATTCGAAGGTATAGAGTCCCTTATTGGGTTTTTACACAAATACATCCAATACTACTACTTTCTATCTTTCTGTTATACTGTAAAAAAAATTTCATAACAAAATAAAACAGGTTTTGTGAGGAAATTAAAGAAAAAATATCAAGGGGGCCTCTTGACTTAAAGCTCTTTTATTAAGTTTTAAGGCTTTTTGTTTTTGGTTCATTGAGTAATTTTGCCCATTGCAGTCCAAAACCAGTATTGCAACATTAATATAAATTGTTAGGAGACTAAGAAGTCATCAAGTATTTTAACTTGTTAGCACATGTATGCATTGTAACTTGTTATAACTATTGCATTAGCCAAGCTTTCAAATTAATTTAATAATAGACATACTTTTCAGATATTATTTATGTTGTCAAATTGTCACAGAAAATTGATGGTTTATTTGAAATGAGCATGTCAAATTGTCACAGAAACCTGATGGTTTATTTGAAATGAGCATGTTGTCAAATTGTCACAGAAAATTGATGGTTTATTTGAAATGAGCATGATGTCAAATTGTCACAGAAAACTGATGGTTTATTTGAAATGAGCATGTTGTCAAATTCTCACAGAAAATTGATGGTTTATTTGAAATGAGCACGTAATTTGAAAATATAATTGGTCATAGCAATATTAGCAGTTGAATTTCTAAATTCTATACTTTACTTTTTCAGTATCGAGAAAGATTCCCACGACGTGAACCAGAAATTATCTGATCTTCAGACTCAGTTACAGAAAGCCAAGGAAACTGTTGATAAGTTACCTGGAATCCAACACAGCAAGGACGAACAGATTAAACGAATCCAAATCCTTCGCAAACAGCTCATGATTAAAACTGAGCTCCTTCAGAAACACAAGAATTTATCCAACTTTGACGTGGGACAGTAACCGTGAATCTTAGATAATTAAACTTGCAAGAGTGGCAGTATGAGTGAGGAAGGAAATGGGATGCATCCCATGTTCTATAAAGACCCCGAAGACTGGATGCAGTATGTGTACAAACAGGTTCGTGTACTCACAAAGGATGGGGTTGAACATGTGGGCTGGGTCTACACAATCGATCCAGTTTCCGAGAGTTTTGTGTTGGTGCAGTTTGTAGACGACCGGCCTCAATTAGACATCCTGATGGGACATGCCGTCACCAAGGTGGTGGTTATTGATGAGAATACTGAAGCACACAAAGATAAACTCGATCGTCTGTTCCGTCCAAGCATGTTTCCTCACCTGACTTCCGAGGACTTGAAGAAACGGCAGATGTTGGTAAAGTCATGGTTGGATAAAAACCGATTGCCTGTCCAGATTGGTGGAGTTGGGGATGAGTTGCTTATGATTTCAGATGCACTGGTGATCGAACCACCATACGGAGTGGAGAACTGTCGTAGCACTAATGAAATTATCCTTGGAAGAATTCAGGGATTGCTAAAGAACATGCCTGAAAATCACGATCAGTGGTGATGAGAGTAAAGTGCAGATTACATTGCACATTAAAAGAATATCCAAAATCTGATCATGACTGGCTGAAGGCTAAATGTGCACACAAAGGACCAATACAACATGAACATTAACAAAAACTTTTTCTATGCTTCTGCCTACAGTTTATGCCATGTCATTAAAAATATTTATGGAGCTTTTTTGGTGAATATTGATTAAATTATCGAAACAGACCAAGATGCCTCCACACTATGTCGTCCAAATTTGAGATCATTCACTGCTGATAGTTAACATATTAGTTAAAATCAGTAGTTTTGAAATGAGCTCACTTTTTATAGTAAATAAATTTCAGGTGCTGAGATCCATTTTGAATATTTTGTATGTACTTCATCATGGAACAATCATCTTTTCTATATATTGAATTTTTCAATCATAATAAAATCATCAAGAATATCCATTTGTTATTTTTTAAATTTAAAATGTATTTGTTTTGGTGAAATTGTTTTTACATGACAACATTTGTGTGACTTATTGTAAAAACTACTTGTCTCTGGTAATTTTTTCTGTTAACTGTCAGTGCTGAAATTAATTTTCGTTATTTATCAAAGTGAACATCCAATTACAATTATCAGATTAAAGTATATTTACAACTTAACCTTGGTAAAAAGAAGACAAGTGTAAATAAATAATTGTCACTGGTAATTTTTTCTGTTAACTGTCGGTGCTGAAATTCATTTTCTTTATCAAATTGAACATCCAATTAAAATTATCAGATTAAAGTATATTTACAACTTAACCTTGGTAAAAAGAAGACAAACAATTGTAAATAAATGTGAGAACACAATTTTTATTTGTTATTGAGTGAAGGATACTAAAAATTATTAAAAAATAAAAAACGACCCATGGAGGCTGTTATGCAGCTGTTAGTGTTTATAACTAAAACAGTTTTTGTGTAACTAGTAAATACCTATTAAATATTAAAATGTCAGTAAGAATTGGATTCACTCTTGAGTAAATATTTTTGCCATGCCAGCCAGTGATCAAACACTGGTATCAAATAGATATATATTTGTTTAATTATCGCCTCTCCCAACACAAAATATAAGACTTGTATCAAAGGCTGTGGAAAGGATATAAAAAGTAACTGAAAATGGGATTTCTGTTAATAAGTCACAACAATTTAATTAGCAATGCAGTAGTGTCAAACATTTTACTTGGAATTTTTTACTCATTCTTTCCTAATACAATTTTAATTACACATAATTGTCATGAATATCATGATGGATTATTGTCATGAATATCATGATGGATTATGTCAAACCTCAAGCAGCCTTCTAAGGGAGTTTTTTTTTTAAAAGAACCTTTAAACCCATAGCTGTAAACAAAGAAAGACGAAATGGAATTTCCAACACATTGAAAATAATTACCGTTTTGTGGCAGGTTTATATTTTTTATCAAATATTTTTAGAGGCTTATCCAATACTCATAAAGCAACTGGTATTTTGTAAAATAATGCAAATATTAGGTTTATATATAGCTTTGAAAACAACAGGTGAGGAACAACACTACAGATTGGATACAAATAACTATTTCAAGCATCAGCATGAGCTAGATTTCACAAGCAGTGATTTAACCAGCATGCTGGCACAGCCAGGCAAGTCAATCACAGCTTAATATTTGATAAATTTCATGCAGAATGGACCCATATTTGATAGTAGATCTAACATTTACCCCATTACATACATGTATATATGGCATATTTGTGATGACCATAATTGCAGTTTTAATCAAATTACTAATATGGAGGAACGAGAAAATAGTCACGTGAAACTAAGTTATACTTATTCAATATCAAGACATTTATGTCCACATATTCTGTTTCTGAGCATATAATTATAAATAGGCAAAATGGGCAAGAATTGAAAAATAGAGTGAAATATAATTTTGTGACTAGGATATTTGGTAAAACATGCCATGTACATTAATAAATATAATTTTGTGACTAGGATATTTGGTAAAACATGCAATGTACATTAATAAAAATAACTTTAAGGACTTTTTACGTTGGTGCCATTTGAATGATGTTAAAATCATGAAATGATAAATTATCTACCCTGTGTGAATAGATGATATGCTGTAAATTATGTATCTACACATTACTTTCTTAAAACACTGGTTTTTATCCAAAATGTTGGAAGTATAACTGTCATATTAATTTATTAAACTGTATATTAGATTTAGAGTTACATATTATTTGTTTATCAGCATTTTTACATTGTTTTTTTAAATAATATTTTTTTGTATTCACTATTGTATGATGTCTAATAGCTGATATTTATTTACTGTGGGTGGGGGATATCATAAAACAAACATACTACATGTATCTATCGAACTTATTAGTCAAAGGGCAGATAACTCAATTTATTAGCTGTAACGATATTTTTCAGAAATTAGATGAGTTGGTAGTATTGATCACAATATTTTCTAGCATATTTATCATGTTTCTAGTGAGTATTGGATAATTCATAAACATAAACTTACACTACTACCAAAAGTGTTAATTCATACACAATTGTCAACTTTTCCAGTCATCTTCTGGGACAGTTATCAAAAAAGTATGTTATGGGCAATTGTACTTCATGTTTTACCAATTAGAGGTGAATATTATTGTTTGACCTAGTCACTGACAAACAGAAGAGCTCCCTTTTTCACAAATTGAGCCGACATTCTATAGAGAAGACGCTTACCAGACATTAAGGAACTTACACAGCAAGCTAAGTGATTATGACGTGATCACTTACAGCTCTAGGAAAAGCCTGGACATTTTGTGCATGCCTGTGTAACAAACATAAATGACTACTATAAGTTGGTTTTAACTATCAAACTTACTGCATCATACATTTTGTATCATTAATTTCAATAGGCAATAAGAAAGCAGGAATTGATTACATTGTACTATTGTTAGACTGTCTAAAACGATATGAATAAACAAACAATACCCACCTGTTAAGTTCATTACTGTCCTTTGTATTACAATATTTATAACAAACTTTGTTTAAGATCAAAAACATTTTTTGACAGGCTTCGTCTCCTACATCCATTTTTAATGAACCATTTTTATTATTGTACCTCTACATGTATATAATATAAATTATCAAACTGTGCTTTTAACACTTGCATTTTTATTTAACTTTCCTATCATCTTTAGTGTTAATAATTATATTTCTCAGAATTACAACTATTAAAAACATCAAGAAGTTGAAAAAAATATCAAACATATATGTTCACAAATATAACTAATAATGGTATAAAATATTTAGAGTACAATATATTTGAAAACAATACATGCACAACTCTATTTCAAGTACTTTGCGACAACACAAGTAACAACAAATATGGTTCAGATTAAAACAACATTTATAAGAAATCTGGGTAAAAACTATTTTCACGTTCCTGGCTTATAAAACCATTGTGTATTTTATTCTGGATAAAAATGGCAAATGAACTACAAAAGCCATCTTTGGGTAATGGACCACATATTTTGTATATATTAAAAACCTAGTAAGACTAAGCTATACAAATCCCAAACATGTTGGACATCTCCAATTCAAAACAAATTTGCTCTAAAGTGAATGTAAAATAATGCCAAGTCAGTTCTTTGATATAGAGATTCAAACGATGTTAAAAATTGTTTTTGAAATATTGGCTGTCTTGGTTTTCCAGTTTAATTTTGTAGATTTGTAGAACAGTTCTCACTCCATTCTGCCCAAACTAGCATTACCATAAAAAGAGTATTTCTATCCATAATGAGCAAAATATCAAAACCAATTGAGTTACACCAACACAACCCCACCCCCAACTTCATTCTAGTAGCAACTATTTTACTCATTTTAGATAAACATAAACATTCAAATTACTTTTAGATGATATCATAGTGGCCTCCATTTTGGAGTTTTTAAACAGCACATCTTATAAGGCATTTCCAAATAGCCAATATTTATTTTTGTGTTGGGCTGGAGAGGGGGAGGGTAATTAAATAATGAATATAAGGGCTCATCCATTTTTTTCATCATTTTCATGAGCATATGAGGGGGGGAGAGGAGTTTAAAGAGGCATGTACTCTTTTCAAAATAATTTTAAAATGACGATAATACTATTTCAAATTCATAATTTGTTTCCTTTTCAGTTTGTATGCTTTTGTTGGGGACGGAGGGCGTCCGGCAAGAGTTTGTTTTGTACACTTGTGAAAATGATGAAAAAAATGGATGACTCTTATGGCATTCTGATTCATGATATTGGAAATTGTCTCAAAACTAACCAACAAGGAAAAACTACTACGCTCCCTATACTTCATGCCCTGGTGGTAAAATAAATTAATAACGGGTTAAACACATAAAATAAGTATACTAAGTATTTTAGAGTAGCTGCCTCATTATTTGTGAGTTAAACAGATTGTTAATCATAATAAGGCTTTGATACAATCATATTTATAAAATAAACTATTTACATCTTAAAATTTTCAAAGAGAATAATATTCATTTCGACGACCACAAATAATAAAATTATTAATTTATTCAAAAACAAAAAGAAGAAAATATGTAATAAGCGAAATCTAATTTGGAAACAACATCAGAATTACATAGATCTTAAATTACAAGAACAATGGCAGACAAAATGAAAGCTTTTTATTTAAATATCTGATGTTATTAAAACTAATAACATGTAAATCAAGACAGTCGGTAGCCATGTAAGAACAATGTATTTAAAATACAAACCTTTCCTTTTCTTTATATTACAAGACATAATTTATTTTTCATTTCTTATTAAAGTTGTTTGTGTAAGAATTGTGGGAGGCAGGGAGCAATGTGAGCAGTATTGCACCATACATACAGTATGTCATGTCCATGTGATGGGGAAGAGAAATTACAGTCCACTTGTCAGAAAATGAATTGTTGTAACAATATCTTTTCTTCAGTAAATTTAACAAAAGTATTTAAGAAATATTTCATAAAATATATAGTAGCATAGCAATTGTAATAGTATACTTGTAGTAGTAGTGGTAGTAGTAATAATGCAATGTCACTTTCGAGGTTAATATTTGAATTTTGAAATCTCAAATTCACTGAAATTCAAACTATTTCACCAACCTCTTCAATATGAAGTTATCAAAGTTTGTCTCAAAATATATCATTTTAAATTGCAAACTACTTCTACCATACAATACTGGCATATTTTAATATCTGACATAAAATGAGATCATTAATAAAAAAAATACCGTTCATTAAGATTTATATGTTTTGGTTTTTTCCAGATTATAAGCTACATGTATGTTAATACTAAAATAAAAAACATCAGACAATTATTAAAATCTTTGTAGTTATATGTACGTTTTAGGGTACCACGTCTCTGCTTCAGAAATTCCCAACCCCCTTTTGGGAACAAAACCCTTCTAAAAACACACAAGTAATATACTAGTGAGATACATAATGAGAAACAATCCTTGAACATCACTGTGAAAGTTATACTGATTATAGGTGAAAAATACCTCTAGTGTACAGTTCAAAACTTACTAAATCTACTGAACACACCACAAATGTGTTGACCAATAAAAATAGTTCCTTCTTTTGTTGAAAATATACTCAGCACAGCTATCGAAGGGTCACATTTATCGGTGGTTCTCAACCTTTGTCCACTTGTGGACCCCCTTGGGACATTTTACAAATGTCCGAGGACCCCACATCTACATTTACTCTGTTCAGTCAGATTTGACTTTGTAGACCCCCAAACATTTTTCACTGTTCTCAAGTTGGTAACCACTGATCTATATAACATCTGACTTGTGAAGAAATATGTCTAAAAATTATAGTTTCTCAACAGACGGTAGCATTTGCAATTTACACTTTGAGAACTGTTTTTCTGTGATCACTTTTTATCAATTTTTGGATCCATCTTATTTGTCCCGTATTTAAAATTATTAATCAGTTTAATAGTTTAATTAAGCAGATTCAGGGCATTGTTCATGTGTTCTAATGCTGTTAATAATTTCTTTGTTGTCATTCATAATTTTCAAACAGGGCATCTATATTTCCAACCTATATCACAAAATGAGTGACCCTTCAATAGTTTTGTGTAGTAAATTGTAATATATAGACTAAAAAAAATCTAAATAAATCTAATGAAAAAATCTAAATAAATCTAATGAAGATACCATAAATGTGTTGAAAATAAAAATACTGATTCTGTTAACCAAATTAAATTTTTAAACTCTATATTTAAACAGCTATTTTGAAATTCCTTGATAAAAACCTGTTTTATGAAATTTAAAAGTCAGATAGTAAAACAAATTGCTTCTAGAAATGAACATCTATGGTATCTTCAAATATACATTCAAGACTGGGTCTCATCAAAATTTGTGGAAATGTCGTCAGGGTTTATCTGTTCGAAGCTGTCCTCTGAGGAAGACCCGTCTCCTAGGTAATCGTCTGTATCATGGTTTTGGTTGCGGTGGTCAAGATCCAAGAATAGTCGTATTTTTTCTGCTACTTTGTCATGATCACTGAAACATGCAGATTATAATTATAACTGTTAACATTAGTATTTAAATTCCCACCCTTATTTTTGTATTTAAATTCCCACCCTTATTTGTTAACAAACAGAATATTTAGCAAGCCATTCACAAGTCTAATACTAATATAAGACAAGATGAGATACTGTTAATTAAGCTGTATGTGTAACAACTAAGATATATTACATGAAATAACAAGTTTTCTTAGAAATCAAATTAAAATTTGGAAGTTTGCCACTGACAAAACAGTAACCATAACTTAATTTTGTCAGAGTACTGGACACCATGTTTTATGCAATTAACTTATTTCACTAAAATAATAAAACCAAATCAAATGAACTGTTAATGTATTCAAAATTGTATTTACAAAAACATTGATGTTATCAACCATTGTTAAAAGAGTGATAACACCATGTGTTTACAAAAAGTTGGCCTATCTTACATGCTCAGTATACTCACCTACTACTTCCAAATGTAAAAGTCTCTGTCACACCAATAGACATTCCTGTGGCAAACATTAGTACAACTTGGTGGCCATTTCCAAAGAAGCGAATACTTTCCTCTTGAACTTTTACTCCAATAATATCATCCAAGTTAGTGACCACTGCAATACACATTAAGAGTCTTAATACACACTAATTAACATTCACCTCAGAGATATTATCATGTAAAGATAAAATGTAACTATGATAGAGTCCAAGAATAATTTGATAAAATAAAATAACATGGATAATAACAAAGTATATAATGAAATTAGTGGATAAAAACCTTTTCAAAAATTTAACTTGTGCAGGGCAAGTACCAATTATATATCTGCTTGCTACAAACATTTTTACTTGCCCATCATTAATATTAATTTAAAAAGCAAGCCATTAAGTTCTGATTTGCTTTCATTTCTTCAAAAACCAAATAGTGATTTATATAACAATAGAACCAAAAACCCAATCACATGGACAGTAGTGGATCCAGAGGGGGGTTCAGGGGGACTGGACCCCCCTTTTCTAGAATTTGTTTTTTAATGTATATTTTCAAAGTGGAAGGACCTGAAAATTAACCATTTTTCCTCAGGCCTAATCACCTATCACATTTGGACTCCCCCTTTCAGAAATCCTGCATCTGCACCTGATCAGTAATGGATCCAGAGGGGGGTCCAGACACCCAGTCCTTTCTAAAATTTATATTTATATATATATATATATATTTTCCATGTGGAAGGACTTAAAAATGAACCATTTTTCCCGTCCAATTCAAACATCAAATTTCGACCCCCTCCTTTAAAAATGTCAAGCAGTGGGAAGGTTGAACCCTGCTAATTTATTTCTCACCAGTTTGATGTTTGATGAGTGGACGTAAGAACTTCTGTAGCAGACTGCAGCTGCTAACACGAGCCTCTCCAGACCTCTTGTCAAACTCACAGATCTGTAAGTAAACATGTATATTTACTTATTATAGCAAAAAGACAAACAGATGGACACACGAATGTGCAGATGGACAGACAGAATGGAAGAAGAAAGACAGAAAGAAATGAAGAAAAACATACAAAATTAAAGAAAGGCACAGGAAGAAAGAAAAATAAGGAATTGTTTAAACACTCCAACACATTGTTTAATCACTGCCTATTAATTGTCGGAAAAATTTTAAGTCATACAGAAGAAACCTACTGTCACACATAGGCAACTCTTTATGATTACCAACAAGAAGTGTTTTCTCACAGAAAGGAGAAGATACATCTATTTAAATATTGTAACTTATACAAATAACTGACTCACCTCCCAGTCATCCATGCAGTAGATGCCTATATATATTGTAACTTATACAAATAACTGACTCACCTCCCAGTCATCCATGCAGTAGATGCCTATATATATTGTAACTTAT